>MU843619.1:0-82248 GCA_030867255.1 Colletotrichum somersetense | reverse complement strand
ATAATATAATAAACTTAAAAGTTCTTTTTTTATACTTTTTTATAAAGTACTTATATATTTATTTTTAAGGTTTTAAACTGTTAAGACTTACTAGTAAGTTACTAGTATCCCTTAACAGTAAGATAAAATACTTAATATCTTAATAACTAGCCACTACATAGTATAATAAAAATTCATATAGTTTATTATAATAGTTATAAATATATATATAAAGTTTTTTAAACACTTTTATAACTAGTTATGCTGATATAGAACCCTTAAAAACCCTGTTTTTAGTGTAAACCGGTGGGCGAAAAGCAGGGGTGGGCGAAAAGTAGGTTACTTGACTTATATGTGATTTGATTGACGGTCCGAATAAGCCAACTAGGTAGGGAATTATGCGAGTCCCACAAAAGGGATCATGATATGGAAGAGGAGAAGTTGGACCTCCAACTGATAGGCTAATAATTTTGCCAAGCCATAAAAGCCACGGTCCTTCATCGCTGCTCGAAACGTTCAATCACTACTCTGGAGAAGTACTTCACGCCTCCTGCTATAAGACGTTGAAGTAATGATAGAAAAAAATGTGAGCTTCATAACTTGATTCAGTATGATTTAAATTTCCACACTGGTCAAAAGTCTACATTTATTCGAGTTTTAACTTGCTGTAAGCGAGTTGGGCGTGTTTCCCTGGGCGGTATATTACAGTAAATGGCCAAAAAGGCCTTATAATGAATCATGGAAGAGAGCCATGGGATTGGATTCACATCAGGATTACTTCTTCCACCTGTGGCCGTGTTGCACATATGTTTGCTTGATGAACTCAAGGCCTTTATCCCACATGATCATCTTCTTTTCTGCGGGTATCACAAAACTGGGCACTTTCACCAAGTCAGTCGACTGTCTCCGTAGATGTGCAGCCCTCCGGAAAGACACGCCTTCCAACCATCGATGGAATGCTTCCTCCAGATAGAAAGCCTCAGCGCTGCCTTCCGGCTTCACCTTCTCTCCCCGCTCTTTCTTGACACGCGCCACGAACACCAACTGTTATTGGACGAGGATGTCGATGCCAGCGACCACGAGCAACATCCTCTCGGGCACCGCCTCCTCGCTGGCCAGGAACGGGCTCATCCTCGGGATATCCAAGTCCTTTGCCTTCGGCGGCGCCGCGTACGAATCGTACAGCGGCTGCATGGACGTCATCGCATCTCTCTTGGGGAAGTTCGCCGGGCGCAGCTTATCCTCCGGCCTGAGACGGAGGTCGATGGGTGCGTAAAAGGTCACCGCGGCGCGGACGGCGGCCGGGAAGGGGTGCACGGGCGCGAGGCGGTAGCTCAGGCTGACGGCGATCGCTCCGGTCTCTGCCGCAACGAGCGAGCAGAACGGAGCGCTAGCCTCCGGGATGCCCCCCACGAAGCCGCCCGCGTGGCAGTCGACGTGCAAGGGCCGCAGGCCGTTCCGACCGGTCCCTGCTCCAGCCCCCTTGAACAGGAGCGCGCGGAGTGAGCGGTTTGAGCCAACGGGTATGTAGATGACGGTATAGGGCCGTCGAAAGAGGTACGGGGCCAAGACTAGGGAGTTTGTGAGGAAGACTACGGGCTGGAGGGCGAGGAGTCGCCAGCAAAGGGACCAAGGGAGGTGGCGGCCGGAGAAGAGGGCGTCGAGTGTCGGCCTGACAAGGGCAACAGCGATATCTTTGAGTGTCCGAAGCATGCTAGTGAAGATTAGACGGTTCTCTGATATGAACTTGTGAAACAAGCCGTCTGATTCTTCCAGGAGTGACTTATGCGTCAGGCTTCCGAGCATACATTGTATTCAGCTACGGGTGTCGCAAAAGGTCGCTCAGCGTAGCATAATAGCTAATGATTCCCTTTGCTTCCAATGGGCCGCCAAGTGCAAGTCGGCCCAGATGTAAGACCGATAAGCTAACTGAACGTCGACCATTGGCTGTGTCGAGGGATGGATGGACCATCGTCTTACCCCTCAGCCCCTCAACCCTTCAGAGGCACGCGGACAACGCCATCGGATCGGGGCGGGCAATCGCTGCACGATTCGAAACATTTTCTGGGGAACGCTGCGTCTCGACATGGGAGGCGGAACCGTTCTGTGGGTAGCGGGCCAACAGCGAAACAGAGTTCCGAATGACGGGAAAAAGATCGACAGTCGCGGTCCCAGCTTTGCGGAACACTCGTTCGGCGAGGCATCCGGGATGGGGGGCCGGAATCACGCAATCTGCGAGGCCGTTCAACGACTCAGCCTTGGCTGGCCCATGTTCCGACACCCACAGCTTCGGTTTTCTCTCCCAAACATTGTCTTGATCTATAACCCTGCTCGTGACGTTGGGATATGGTATCGCCCTATCGAATTTCACGCGATGTGAAACTTATCGATGCGGCACATGGGGAAAGGCTAGTAAGCATAGAATGAGACACAGCGACGGGGGAACTCGCAAGCGCCTTGCCCACGCGCGCCCTTGGAAGTCTCTGTTTCGTCTCAGCCTGTAAGTCTGAAGTCCGAGATGCATACAGCGTTCGATAGCAACGACAAACGAACCCTACCTAGCGCTGGCTAGGTCGTAGGTTACATCAGTCGATAACCGGCTGAAGTGAGGAACGTAAAAACATGACCTAGTGCCACTGCAGATTAGAAAGATCGTGTACAAGATTAGTCTTAATTATTACATCTGAATGTGAATATTATAATCGATGACAGACTAAACGTTGTCATGTCTCCACCAAGCCGTTCATGAACATTTTCCTTCGTGAATATGCGTGCACCCAGACCATCGGGTCTGTTTTATCCCGTCTGAGCTCTCAAACCAGCTACTTCGGGTGGGGCAATGGGGAGCGTAACATGAGGCCAGGCGTGACTGATCAATCCCATTGTGAATTCAAATTCGAAGGGATCTCATAATGACCCGAGGGGGGGGGGGGCGAGGTCGGTTGTCCTCCCATCCAGGCTCATCCAACTTCAGCATTGTCCCGACCCCCTCCACCAGCCTAACAACAGGCTTCGAAAAGAAGACAAACGGGCCTTTCTCATTGTTTCCACCCTTTCACCCCCACAGGTGACCAGACGCTTACAAATCTGCATATTTGCGTTAGTACGTCGTTCGTAGCACAAAATCGTGAAGAGTCTTCAAAAACTTACCCTCGCAGTAGTCGGCGGTGGTAGTGACGGTGACGGTAGGGCGAGGAGCAGTGCTCGTAACAGCGGTGATGCCCCAGCAGGAGCAGGCAGAAGAGTATTCGGCAGCGTCGTCGCAGGAGGAGGCGTAGGCCGGGATGAGTGTGGGGAGCATGGTGACCTGGCGGTCGGCGATGTGACCGTCGCGGCGGATACGGGCAGGGGCGGCGGTGACGGTGACGGTGACGGTACTAATAGCATTTGTCAGTTCATGATGCTCCCACCCACCCAGCCCAGCCTTGGATCCTCTTTACACCGAGAAGGAAGGGCGGGAGTGTAAAGAGAAGGGGAGATGGTCGACATACGTGGGGGAGGGGGTGACGGTGGCCTGGAGGAAGGACGTGCAGTCGGCCTTGCGGGAGCTGATGGGCAGGAGACCCTCGCGGGTACCGGTGACCTGACGGTTGCAGTTGTTACCGGCACACGCGCGCTTCTCGACGACGGAGGCGAGAGCGAAGCTGACGAGGGAGAGGATAACGGCGGCCTTCATTTTGACAGGTTGGGGTGAAGGGATTTCTGGGGGAGACGATCGACTAAGTTCCTATAAGAGATGGATGGGGTTGATTTGAGGGATCTGGTAGGAAGTCGGTGGATAAGAGCAAAGGGGAACGGGAAGGAGAGGAACGGTTACATGGAGGCGATAGCACCGTGATATATAGCTGCAAGATCGGGGATGGGCCTTGCCATGATGGTGGATGGAGGGAGGGACTGGGGGAGCGGGTAGATTGGCCATGTTCCTCACAGATGGACCAACACGGTGAGGGACGCAAGCTGGGTCCAGCCTACCCCAGGTTGATACGAACTGCAGCAACGACGACTGCATAGTAGTGGAGGTCTCACCCGCGCCTCTGGGTAACATCCGAAGGAAACGAAGAGGAGGCGGGTCATCAACCAGGCCTCGGGACAAACAGACAAGGGGGGGGGGGGGGGGGTTGACTGGCAAAGACAAAGACACAGGTAGAGCAACGAGCAGCATCGTGGGTGCAAAACAACGACATGTTGGAGCTAGTCTTTGCCAGGCTCCCCGGCACAGTAACACCTGGTTCCTGAGCATTACTACTAGGCAGGAACAGGGGGGAAGGAGAATAGCCATGCAAGCGGAAGACGAGGACCGACAGGCTACAACAGTTGTTCCAACCCGCCCATCTTTGCCCCGGGGGGGTTGCAATCCGATTCCCACCTATCAGCAAGCGCAGGGGCTGCATGAGGCAGGTTGTGAGAGTGTGTGGGCTGGAGGCGAAGAGCAGGAACATGAACATCTATACATGCGCCACGCAGGCGTAGCGTGGTCTATAGGAAGGGTTGGTCCGCGTGTGCAGACATACAGTTTGGCTCACGAGAAACTCGGGTTGTCAGGATTGACCTGTCTGGACTGTTGAGGGTATTTCAGTTCAGCTCGAGAACGCGTTGCGCCCCCTATGTCACTCACGACACTTGGCTACCACTGGGAAACGAAAAACCACGAAATAGTTTCTTGACCCCCTGCCCGTCACCAACGCTATCGCGCCGAGGGGGTGTTCGTCCAATGCGGCCTAGCCCAGGCTGCTGGATGTCAGGGATTTCTGAGAGGGGGGATCCCTCCCCCCTCACCCGCCAAATGTCAACGCTATTTCTTTTTTTTTTTTTTTTTTTGGTGCCGAAATGCGAAGCATAAGAAGTATTCATCCTTCAGTTTTGACGAAGCCTGGGCCGGATGCAAGGGAGGTATCTAGCACAGCCTGAAGAGACCTGAGCAAACGGCCTGCGCTTGCTGGGTACAAGCTGAAAACCATTGGATTCTGCGCAACATGCCGCATAGTTCATGGCGTTTCCTATGCAGCCACTGTTTGGGGATGACAAACGCGATGCGGCTTTGTCTTGGGCTAATTCTGGTGCTGAGCTTGAACGTGGGCCCTGGGTAAACAGCCCGGAAAATGACAGAGCAAGGGGTCTTGGCTACCTATGCTTGGCCTGCTGGTTTGGAAGAAAAACGAGCGTTGAGAAGGGATGAATATGACGAGGGAAAAGCCGATCCAAGGCCTGGGTCTGTGGAACAGCAACACACGATTAAAGGAAACGTTCCTTTACTGTCCCCTGACAGCATCTCTCCGAGGAATAAACGCACGCCGTCTTCTGCGCCTTGCCTGATCACCTCTGGGTGTTGCTGCACGGCATGAGAAGAATCGAAGCCAAGGGTCACTGTGCTCTGCTCCCAAGCGGACGTGTGCTAGCAATCCGATGCACATGTGCCTCCGATTTGCAGTAGCCTCAGGCGCTCCCCTCACTTTTCGAATTCATCCGCTGGGGGGCGTCACGCTCGTGGTATTCACACTGGGAGAGGGAGATGCGGGCGCGGGGAAACCGGGCTCGGGCAGCGAGATGATGGGAAGCGTCAGACTGGGGAGAAAGGAAGGGGGAAAGGGCTACGATATGCAGGCGAGGACATGGGAGGAGTTGCAGGGACCGATTCCATACAAGCAGTGCGGTTTTTGGCAGCCAGGCAAAAAAGGCAGAATAAACAAGAGAAGAAAAGCCTGAATTAGATATGAGTTGTTAGCGGGAGGGGGAGACTGCCAATGGGAATGCGTCGCCCGAGGGGCCGCGCCGTCGACCTGCATTGGCGCGATGATGTTGTCGGGTGATAATCCGATGCGACCCTCGACCATGGAAATAAAATTCCTTTTTCTTCGTGCTGATGGAAGAACGAACGGCGACTGGGCCATGTGTTGGTTTCTTCTGTTCGACTGTCTCACAGCCTCAGCAGTTAGACCAACAAGTTGCTCAGCCTCTTGCAATGATAGGCCACCATCGTGTTTTTATCATCGTCATCGTCATCATGGAAGCTCTCAGCACTCAGCCCTGGCAAACCGTGTCTCCGCCTACTGGCGCCACACGGGACAAGACTATGATACCTGGTAACCCGGGGGTGCTGCCCGGGGGGGTTGGCTGTCATCGTTAATTAAGCGACAGCCCAGGTCTAACCCACCGGCAAGCCAACAAGAAAAGGTTTTTTTCCCGACAACCTTCCGTCAACCTGCTGTTGAGCTGAGGGCCCGGCCATGAATTGTGCTGCCACTCTGCCCTCGACTACAATGTAACCATGTGTAGGTAGGTCATTCTCCGGCGCTGAGAGAGCCATCGAAGCATGCATCAGCGTCGCAACCCGAGGACCCATCATTAAGTGGGCGGCCACGCCATGACACGAACACACCCGCAAGCTTGCCCGGTGCTGCGGTGGTACCTGGGCGGACCAGAAGATAGAGAGGTTGGCAGGTCTCGCGGCGTAAGCCTCGTGTCGCCTTTAGAGGGTTTGTGGCCGACTCGAACCAGGCTAACAGTCACAGACTATGTTTGTATGACACAAAGAGTTTGCGATCTCACAGGTACCGTGTACTCTTCCTGGGCTGGAGTCGAGCTCGTAGTCGAAGCAAACCCCAACCAAGGGTCAACACCTCGGGGAGAAACATGCCACCCGAGAGTTTTCCATCGACGGTGGCTTTTCTGGAAGGCGAGAAGCAAACCTGTGCCAGAGTCCTCTAATTCCCATCCATCTGCCATGACCGTGCGATGTCTATCAATTAGCCTTCTCTCTGTCTGTGTCTTGCTACTCAGAGGCCACCCGACCCGACCAGGGATATCCCCTCCCCAGGAGGATGCGCCACGCCCAATGCCAGAAGCCGCTTCGCCGAAAGAGGCAGCTCGAGATTGGGGCCCTGGCCGATGAAGTCGCCAGGCGGCTGTCGCGCCGACTTTTTTTGCTTCGACGACGCTCATTTCCACTGACCGGGGGGGGAGGCGCGAGGCATCCCAGAGATTTTTTTTTTTTTTTTTCCTCATGGAAAGGAAGGGGAAAAAAGGCAGCTTTGCTCTGTTTCGTCAATTCGCCGTCGTCCAGCGAGGCACGTGGCTGTCAAAACCGTCTCGCGGGTTATCCGTGTGGCGGCAATCGTCTTCTGTTCCAAGACATTGACGCGCCCTCTTACACGGCTTGACAATCTCCAAAGATCGGATACTGATCCTTCTCCATATCCCTCCTCCGCCTCGTCCGTTTTTCCCCGGTCAGCTCTCTCTCTCTTTCATTGACCCTCCCCCCCCCCCCCTTCTTTTCTTCAATACCATATTCGTATTCGAATGGGTAAAGATCACACGGCTTATACACAGCATCCCTCCTATCTCTCTCACTCTCACTAATCTGACCATTTTACCCGGCGACCATCCAAGCTTTCTCCCCTCTATTGGCTTTTACCCCTCTCAGCGGGGGGGGGGAGGAATGGGAGGTCTCTCTGGCCCCCCGGGCAACAAATCTCCGCAGAGCAATCCCGAACGCCCAGCTCTGCTCCCGCAAGCCTCTCGCCCTGCTTTTCCTTTCCCCTTCCATCGCCTTTCCCACATCCTCAGACCAGGACGGAACATGCGCCTCCCCCGCACCCGTGCCTAGTAGGACGATGCCGCGTCGTCTAAGGGGAGGGAGTGGGCGGTTCGACCAGGCTGGATCTGATCCGCGGAGCAAACTGTCCCGAAAGGCGCGCTCTCAAAGACCCCCCCATCGCTCTCTCGCCGCGACTCCGCCGTCGCTCCCGAGGAGCCGGTGCGTCCTCGATCTGCAAGCAGCAGTGTATCCCTCCCCTTTTTCCTTCGCTTCCCCGCCCGTTCTCCCCCACAGAGAAATGATCTCGTCGTTTCGTGTGGAGTTATCAGGTAAGGTATGATGGGGGGGGGGGCCATCCCCGACAGACAGGCACCGCGTGGCATGGCCGTTCCCCGATCGGCGAAGTGATGGCGGAACGGATAAATAGAGCCCACCCTCCCCATTCCCCCATCGTCAGCCAAGGCCTGCTGCGTGCCAGGCACGAACTTATCCGTCGACGCCTAGGTAGCATTGGGATGAACCGTTCCACAATGGAAACCCGTCCCCTGGCGCCCCTGTCCGCCACGGCACGCGTCACTAGTTCCATGTTTCTGCTCTTGTCGAAACGCCCGGTTTGCCCTTCCGATGGCCTCCCCGCATGAGTACCAAGTGAAGAGTCTTGGTAACAGGTGTCTGCAAACTGGAGTGCGTATACAGGAAAACGTCTTTCTTGAGGTCGCCCAGGTACATGATGATACTCTTGACACAGCCTGGAAGGAGAACTGCAAAACAGCGTTCAGCAGAAGATCTTGCCGAACAGGACTCCTCATCCCGCTTCTTGACTACCGCTGAACGCCCCACCCCCTTTCGCCCTCACGATGGTGTTCCCACCGAGCTGAATTGATGGGCTTGGCTATTGCAAGACCGGGGCTGGAGCTTGCATTTACCCCGTGCCCCGCAAGTTGCGAGCGGAGGCACTGACGGAAAGAGCAAGATAACAAGGCTTCTCTGGGTTGCTCGGCGTCTTCCTGGCCGGCATTGAGAAACCCTCCGCCCCCTTTTGTTATATTGTGGTGCTGGAAAGCACACCGGAGCTGTCTCTTAGCCGCGGTATCGAGTGGCTACTTGGCCTAAAAAACTGGAACAATCCCATCAACGCCTTGAGGCCGACGCTTCCGCTTCTGCTTCCCGCCTCATCATCACGGACTAGAACCATCGGTTCACTTGCGGGGGGGGGGGGGGGGGGGGGGGGGGGGGGGGGGGGCGTGGACGCAGTCAAAAGGCAGAACTCACGGCACGGTTCTCGAGTGCCAAGGACGAGGGAAAAGGTATCATGTATGCATGGTAGGCGTATCTGGCAAATAAAATAAGATAAAAATACAAAGTCGAACGCCTCATTAGTGCAACGCCATACGCATTCATCGTGTATCCTGCCCCCGCCGTCCTTTACTGCTAGTCGAATCCAGTTTTTTCACCAAAACGGCCTTCAGACTCCGATAGTTTCTTCTCCAAGAGGGGGAAGGAGATCGCTTCTTCAACTTTGAGGTATGATGCGTGTTCCGGCGGGACCGCGGTAACGGAAAGCTTCCCTTGTAAAACCCCTCTTCGCGCCACATCCTCCATCTTCCTAGTGCTGCTGATGTCGATCCAGCATGACCGACACATATACGGCTCAGGACGAAGACCCTTCCTCCCCAACAGACTTCTGACCCGTCGCCCAGTCTGACGGACCCTAATGCCCTATCAACTCCGTGTCTTCGCTCACGACGCTCAAACCCGCGGCGGCCGAGCTGTCGCTTCTCCCCCTGCCGTTCCCGCCCTCGCTGCTCCTCCGACGTTGGTGTACGGCCGGCGGCCGGCTCATACCCGGCAGTCCGCCCGCCGACCGACGGCGCGCCTCGACCACGGCGTCGGACGCGGGCGTGGCCGCCAGCTCCGGTACAAACGGCGTCGAGTCGAGCTCCTGCAGCGGCGCCCGGGCGTCCACGCTCCCGCGGTCGCTACTCGCCTCGCTGGCGTTGCTCCAGTTCCGCAGGTGCGCGTAGGCCCCCTGGGAATCTGTGCTGCCGCGGTGCAGCCCGATCCACGCGCTGGATCCGTGGCTGACGCGCTGGCTCCGGTCCAGGACGTCAAAGTAGCCCCCGGAGTACGCCGAGTCGTAGCTGGCGTGTCGGTCCGCACCCGAGCCCTGCGGCACCGGCTGGTACTCGCCGATGGAGCCCGGCGTTCCCCGGTACGATGCCGTGAAGTCGGTGGCGGTGTCGGAGTCGTGTCTCCGGTGTGACGGCCGGGAGGACATCATGAGCGGGTCCACGCTCATGTCCTCGACCTCGGACGGCGTGGGCTTGAACTGGTACCTGGAGGGCCGCGACTGTGCGCCCGAGGATGTTCCTTTATTGCTCGTTTCGACCGCCTGGACGACCTTGTTGAGGTGGCGAATGATGATCCAAGCCGCGACCAGGACGATGATTAGCAGCCCCACGCCGCCGGCCACGATTCCGGCGATCTGGCCCGTCGTCAGGCCATCGCTGCCGTTATTGTTCCCTGATAACGGTTGTTCCTTTGGCACTGTGCTCGGGTAATATTTGAATACGACTTGGTCTGGGTCCTGCGCATCCATAGTCGCCAGGGCTGTTGGGGCCGTTGTCGGCCTCGAGGGCGTGAGGACTGTCGTCGCAGTCACCGTTGTGGTCATTACCTGAGTCGCGTCCTTTGTTGTCGTCATCGTCGTCGTGACTGTGTACGTTGACGGGTCTGTGGAGTAGCAGGCGCTCACGGCGCATCCGAGGCCGTTGCGGCAGCAGCCGTAGCTCAAACTGGCAGGGCATAAGTAGTAGCTTGCCGGACACGACTGAGAGTATGCCAAACCGGACGCTGCGACACAGTTGCCTCCTCGTTCGCATCTGTAACCTTCAGGACAACAACCGCCTGAGCCGGAGAAGTCAGCTGCTGTGTTGGAGCCGTCGAGACGAAACTCTATTTGGTTGACTCACCTCCCATCACTGCATCGCACGCATAATATCCGACCTTTCCCAAGCAAGTCTGCGGTGCGCTTGTCGTTGCGTAGCACGAGTCTGTTGCGCAAGCGTAGCCCGACTGGCAACACCCTCCATTAAGGCTAGACGCACAGGCGACATATCCAGTCGCGCAGGTCGCTGTGTCCCTCCGGTTCAGGTCCTGGAACATTGTGACGTGCGCCTTTTCTATTCGGTGTACCCCGTCTCGTCTCTTGAACTCCGCTCCGCTTGTTTTCCCCACGAGCCAGTCCATCCCGAGGTATAGCGCACAGAGAGAGCAAGAAGCCGGTCTCTTCATTGTGGCGACGATTGACAAGATAGGTACGAACGTCGCGCAGGATTATGTGGTCTGCCGATCATCCAGCGGCCTTCGGCTCAGCAAGCGGATGATCTTCGAGTAGCAAGAGCGGATGGCGTGCAAAGTAGTTGCTGTTTGATCGCCGCGCAGATTGATGGCAAAGTAAGAAACATCTGAGAATCTGTATTTTCTCACATCGACGGCATCCAAGGGGCCGTTTGGTATGAAAATGGCAAGTTACGTCGGTGCCTGGAGGACGGAAGAGGATTGAGATGGCCCAGCTGCATGTATGTATGTCTGGGGGCTGAGCGGGTGTACAGCACAGCAGCGCCACACACAGTCACACCCAACGAGGCCGTAATCGGCGATGAGAGGCACAGCAATAGGGCTGAGAAGGTAGCACCGATGGGGTCGTGACGGAACTTGGCCCGCATCACCAGACGTGAACATTTTGCTGCGCAGGTTCGACCGATATGCAGAAAGCAACGGTCAAGGCTGGGTCTCTTGCCTTCGTTCCTTCACGTATGATCGACCCGGCAGCGGGTGGTTGCAGACGTGGATGGGAAAGAGGAGGGAGATCATGGATTATTTGGGAGGGGAACGGCCTGATCCCCAGTAAGTGAGCGCGGGCATTTGCGACTGTGGGGGAACATGCCTTGCATCAGGCCCCATGGATGGTGCGCCTTTGGGCACATGGGATTTGAAAAGTAGCTCTGTGTCTGACTGTCAGCACTCAGTGAGGTGACTTTGCCATTCCGGGGGTGAACGAACGATGAGGCTCTGCCAATCAGATGAGGGTAAGCGAGGACAACCAGCCGTCTAGAGAGCCACGATAGCAACGTGGAGATCCGGCAGGATGGAGGGATTTCACTTTGGGATAGTGGGCTGGAATCGGATGCTATTGCCGTGGCTTGCTGGGGGCGCAGGATCGAGAAGCGAATGTGACACGGCTGCTGACTGGTGCGGCGGGCAATGGGATGCAGTGACGCAGCACGAAGATGGCTGTCTTACCCATGAAAGTGGGCAACGCGTGGTGAGGACATCGAGGCCACCAATGAGAGGATGAAGCGCCGGCTGCAAATCAACGACAAGGGCCAACAAGGGTGGCAGCTTGTGGTATAGAGGAGAATGGCCGGATAAGCAACATGCCAAGCAGCAAGTAGCCTGTCGGCTGATGAGTCCATGACTGAATGCGTATGGAGATAAGGCCGTGGGCGCGCTGATTTGGAAGCCCTAAAGCCTTTGGCGACGTTGCCTCTGGGGGGCTGTTCAGTGGAATGCACCACTGAGTCGACATGGGCGCATTTGTAGCTGCCAGGATTGGGCAATACTAATTGCGTCGGCGCCAACAGGCGACCAGGCTCCGTCATCCGGAAGGCTAAAGGATGGTGAACTGCCTCGCACTTGCAGTGGCAGTCGGGGAAAAAAGGAACGGACAACAAGTTCCGGAGTCGGAAGTCGGCGCTGGAGCCACTCGGAACCGGCGCGGGCCCACCCTGAAGCCGGGCTGGAAGTCGGATGTAGCTGGGCCTATAGTTCGGGTACACGAGTTGGAATGTCTGTCTACGCTGGTAGAAACCCGCATAAGCTACCTCATGTGTCTTAAGACAGGCCCTCTCAGCACAGGATCAGGTCGGCAATGGCCGCCTGGCTAGTGATGAGTGGTATTAAGAGTTAACGGAAGCGGAATCAAACAGATCCAGTGGCATAGCGCCATATCCACGGCTCGGCTACTCCAGGAAACGTTTCCTATTGTTCTCTTTCGTTCTGCGGCAGATGGGTGTTGAAGAATTCATGAAGGGGGTCGAGTCAGCCAGTCGTCGCACAGACCTATGGTTTGGATGAAGACAGGGCACGAGACGAAGGAAGAAAATTGCACGAAATCATCCGATGAACCTACCGACTGTCCGTGTTAGCAGCAGTCTGGGATGTAATGACGGCGAGGCCAATCAGCTGCGACTGATGGAATGAGATGGAGATGTACTCCTTAGATGGTGCGTAGTGGGGTTGATGAGAATGTTTGCTTCCATCGGATATGAAGGAAGGAAAGGACCGGGGAGCACGTATCGAAGATCAACCTCAGACGCCTGATGCTGCCTTCCATTCCATGTGATACCTGATTAGGTAAATACCTAGGTAGGTAGATACACATTTATGGACAGTGCTGCCTGGTGTTGCTTGCTTGTTCGCTCGCTCGCTCTTTCCTTCCTGGTGTTGGATGCTGGTGTGCCGCATCTGCGTTGCAGTGACCAAAGACAAAGGAAGGAGCAACCGACGGGACTTGCGCCTGCAACTCAACTTCCCTCGTTTGCGCCTCAGGCAAAAAGCCTGTGACGAAAGTACCTACTTTCCCATTGGATTCCACAGCAAAGCAATGTCGAGGCCACCACAACCCGTTCTGCACGTCGCTCACCTCGGCCCCGGCCGTCGGCAACTGGGATAGATACCTGGGATACCTGGGTTACCTGAGATACCTGAGATACCCGACGTAGTAAGTACCTACCTAAAGTACCCATCCACAGGAGGAGGGCCGAGAGTGTGGGTGGGTACCTCTGCTGATCAGCTGCCAAACACGCTGTTTTGGGAGCTATTCCCCGGATTTCTACTTCTTATTTTAAATTTCAACTTTCACGCGCATCAACGGCCGCCAAATTAAGGCACACTACCCCGTACAGCATGCCTATGGGACCTACCGACCGAACCGATACGAATACAACCCTTCTGGACAAGGCATAGGATAGGTACTACCTCACGACGAGCAACACACGATGACGATGTCTTGCATTGCGACTGAGACACCACGCAGGCTTCGATCAGCGGCCGCCGAGAATGCGGGGAAGCAGGCCTTCTTGACATTGGCGGCATACAATACCTAGCCACCTCTCACCGTGGGTGGCATCGTGTCGGCTAGGTACCATACCATGCATGCACCACAGAGACGACCCGGACCGACGCCCTCGTGTCGTACCAAATATTGACTTTGGCTTCCAGGAGGACGAGGCGGTAGGTAGGCCCGATGCAGGACGAGCGAAAGCAACCGAGTGACAGACGGCCATGGATGGATGGTTACGTTTGCAGAGCAGCTTGGTTGGTGGCAGACCAGAGTCAAGTCACCCGACTTAATGCTGACACCCACGCACACACACACACCCAATCAATCCTTTCGACATGAGCGGCACCAGAGGCCGGCCGTTGGGTTTCAATTCGGGGCGGTACCCGGCAAATCCATAGTGGTCTTCAAGCACCCGTCCGAACGGCTTTGTCAAATAAACTTTCCCACGTCGCTGCCTGCTGCAGGGTCCATCTCACAGGTACGAGATGCATTCTAGCTCTTCCAGCTGTCTGCTGCAAAGGTGCAAACCAGGGGAACGACCATTCAAATCAACGAGAAGGGGACGCACGCACAGTGTTACTGACCCGTTACGAGGAATACGGTACGGTACGGTACGAGAACCGTTCGTCAGCCCAGAGCGTTGTGGCAGATGCGGCGACCAAGGTATCAGCTAGACCGGTCCCAGCGTAGGCCCTGGTTCGGCAATACGAAGAACTTCTATTCCGGTTCTAGTTACGGATACCTTGTGAGCATACAGATAGATCCCTCTCGAGAGCTCCTCGGTCAGACTTACAAATTAACTAACAATTGCCGACAGGCATCTCCCGTGCCTGTTTGGGCCCCTTTACTCCAACAAATGACCCAGACCTACAGCATGGCACCTAAGGACCCAGGCAGCTCATGCCTCCAAGTAAACCGGGCTGACGCAGACACTGACAGGCGGCAAGCACACCGACTGAGCGATAGAGAGATGAGAGAGACGCCATCTCCGCAACTGAATCGCCGCTGTAACCCCGCAAATTTCTCCACCTTTGTGCTTCTAGCACCACTTAGCCTTCCAGGATCTCATGGTCACGATGTGCGTGATGGCGGCGGTCTTGTCAGCATTGGGAAGGCCGACGCCAGCATGACATGGACTCGACCTTGACCTTGACCTTGACCTTGGGCCGTGTTTGGAGGGGGGGGGGGATGCTTTGTTGGAGGAAATCGTCAAATCATCTAGCCCCTTTTTACCATTCTCGCCGCCTTGGTGTGTCTGCCTCTTTTGCCTCGACACGCGATTTATGAACATCCTTCTGTCCGAGGGTGGCATCTCGTTGACTAGCACGAGTTTTGCCCCCCCCCCCCCCCTTCTTCTTCTTCTTCTCCTCCTCCTCCTCCTGCTTCTCCTCTCTCCAATTTTCCCCATATCTCACCGTTCACTCCCGCCCCCTGTCTCCATTCTCCATCCCCCACGCCTTGATCCATAGGACGGACCAAATATACGAATCCGTCTTCCCCTCAGCGCATCAACCCCCGAACCCTGCAACCCAAGCTTGCGTCCCTGTCGAACAAGGGCGAGCATAATACCCAACTCTTACGAGAGAAAAGCTTTCCCACTCCCTATTGATTTGCACCTACCCTCGGCACCGATCCGACAGATCTAGGTCGATTGTCGACCAGCGAGCAAGAGGGGCCGCTCGAAGAGCAGAAAGAAAAAGGACTAGGAAAGGGTTTTGAGTAAAAACTACGGATACCCACCAACTTCTTAACAACCTGCCCTTGCCATTAATAGTACCTTATTTCCCCTCCTTTTTCTCCAGCTGAATCAGGACCGCCCTTCGTCACCCTACATTATTACGCCCGCCAACCCCAACCGTCGTCACACTGCCGGACCCTCCAATATCGTGAAAGATTGACTACTTTCTCTCGCCTTCTGAACCAAGTGGCTTCGATCCACACACGCCTTTGCCTCCGCTCTCCCCTCCCTCTCTCCCTCTCTCCTCCTCCTCCTTCTCTCCGTACGTGATGTAGGTGTATGGCAACTTCGTCCTGTAGACCACATCTTCTGAGAGAAACCACACTGCAACAACCTTGAGAAAACGTCATGCCTATGCCTGCTGCAGGTACAAGCTCGTGAGCATCATGTTGCTGTACACTAAACTCGCCCCGCCAAAGGCCCCCAAAAGACGATCCAGAGCAGGTGAGTCAGTCAGACTCCTAAGATCGATTTCTCTTCCTCCTACCTCGGTTCTCATTCCTTTTCACATCCCCTCGAGCGCCTCTCTTCCCGCTTGGTTTGCTATACACTCCCCGGTCACTATTGCCGCCCGAATTGCTTCGTCATCTTACTTTGGGTCTCTCTCTTTTGAACCCGTCATGCCGTACCTGCCATTGCTTGTTGCATTTCGATCGATTTCTAACAGAATGTCGTTTAACGCAAATCAGGTTGCACATACTGGTGAGTGAATGGGCCCTAAACATATCCCTCCCCAGAAACCTTGGAAGCGACGTTTTCACTGACAGACTGATTGGTACAGCAAAGAAAAGGTACGACCTCACGCCCTCGTTTACTAGTCATGAAATTGCTCCTAAGTTTCTCCCTCTAACGATTCCGAACCGGCTCTAACTTTGATCGCGCCCTCAGAAGAAGAAATGCGACGAAACACGCCCGCAATGCTCCCGATGCGCCGAGCGCGCTCAGGAGTGCTCCTATGAACCAGTCAAGCCTCGTCAACGCAAGAAGCGTGACTCTATCGCCGGCTTCGGATCCGACACCGGCTCTCAAATAAGCAGATCTGCAATCCTTCGACGTTATTCGGCTCCTGATGCAACCATGCGACGCTGGAAGGAGGAATGCCTGGACCACGAGAACGACATGGCTGTCGAGGAAGCCATTTTGGCAGAGGCGGAAGAGAATGGCAACCCGCTCATGTTTGAATTCAGGAAGATGTTCGCCATGTATCACACCAAGGACGACGACGACGCCTTCCTGTTTTCCCCGGTCGACTCCGTGGCTTTCGACTGGTCGCTGGAAGATGCAGATGAAGAAGTCGTCCGTCGCGGTTCGGTGCAGCATAACGCCGTGTCTCGGTTGGCCGTCACGCGGCCGCAGCGCCACCCGGACCTAGCCATGATCTCGCCCGTTCCCGTGGCGTCGCCACATCTCGAGTTCTTGTTCCCGACGTTCTCCGAGTTTTCGGACCGGCCGAATCGTCGCGCGTTGGTCGACCACTTCACCAACGTCATGTCGCATCTGATTGTGCTGCGCGAGACGGAAACAGGGAACCCGTTCCAGCAGCTCGTGTTGCCGCTTTGTCACAGCAGTTTGACGGTGACAAATGCCATCTACGCGCTTGCGAGCGCGCATCTGGAGAATAGAGGCTGCGGGCACGCTGAAGAGAAGGCGGTGTACTTCCACAACCAGGCCATTCAGGGCTTGGCGCGCTTGATTGAGCTCGGCGGCCAAGCAAACAAGAACGAGCTTTTAGCCACCATTATGCTGCTGGTTTACTACGAAGTGGTTAGTATTTTTTCACCTTCCACCGTGGGGTGAGGAGTTGACTGACCGGGCGGGAAAAGCTTGTTCAACAAAACCGATCCAACATTGTTGATGGCCATCTCAAAGGCGCTATCGCTATCATGAATGCTAACAGCGATGATACCAACCCCACCACAGCCTTCCTTGAACGAGTATGTCTTTCCGGCTAGATCGATACTAGCGATTCCTATTCTGACAAGGTTCTCAGGCGTTCCGCTTTTACGACGTTATTGCTGCGCTCTCTTTCGGCACGGCCCCCCTTTCGACGGCACCAGCGACAGGTTGCCTCGCCCCGCTCCCAACCGTTGACTCGTCTACTTCGTCGTCCCTCGCATCTGTCGACACATTGCTCGGCTTCTCCACGACTCTATGGCCCATTATCCATCGCCTCTCCAACCTTTTGTCGCTCAAGACGGAGCTCCAAGCGGCTCTAGCCGACGGCCAAACAACCAAGGTTGCCGTTCTCCGCAGCGAGTTCGAGACCACGTCAGAAGCCATCGAACACGCTCTCAAGGTATGGCAGCCCAGCTTTCCTCCAGGCTTTTCGCCCGACACCATGGACGAAGTGGCTACGGACGAGTCCGAGGCGGCCGCCGAGCGCGCCCGGCTGCAGTCGATCCTTAACAACGCCCTGGCCTACCGCCACTCGGCTTTCGTGTATCTCTACCGCAGCATCTACGGTTACCCGCGACGGCACCGTCTCGTGCAGCACCACACGCACGCCGCGCTGCGCCACTGCGCCGCGACAGTCAAACACGCCGGGCCGATGGCCGCTCTGCTGTGGCCCCTGTTCGTCGCGGCTTGTGAGGCCGTCGACCCGGGCGATAGGGAGCTGGCGCGGCAGGCGTTCGTGGCCGTCGAGCGCAGGCAGGGCATGACGAACATCCAGCGCGCCTGGACCATTGCGCAAGAGGTTTGGAGACGCGCAGACATGATTGATGACCACGCCACGGACGGGGACGGGGCCGTGGTGCTGTCGACGCCCGGCCAGCAGCTTGGCAAGGGAGCAGACCTGTGGAGGCGCGTCAGCGAGGATATGGGCGTGACGATTGTCTTTGGATGAGGCGTCTTCATCTTCAAAGATATATGTACATGTCCACATATGATGATGGATCCGCCCTCCGTCGTATATAGCGAAGGCGATGAACCAGATCTAATGAGCAAAGGCGGGCATATCAGGCAAGGTGGGGGTTAGGGCGGTTTACACAAAAACATAATCTCAAGCATGGAAATCAGTACATGTGGTGACAATGACGGCGGGGACTTATGGATCGGCGCAACTGGTCTTTTTATTTATTTGTTTTACTCTTTCCCCCTCGTCTTCGATGTTGGACTCGTGACAATGAGAAGCCATGTTGCCGGGGCCAGAGCGATACCAGAGACAGGGGCTCCTCCCCCCCCTTTCTTTCTTTCCAAGTCCTGGGTGTCGAGTACTTGTCTAGGGGGGTTGAGGATTCCATCACCTTGTAGTCCGTAGCGGGCGTCAATCCAAGCCGTCCCTTGCCGGTCTCCATTTCCAACATGACAAAATAAAATTTCATAGTCATACCAGGCTCCGACAGGCTTCTTCTCACTCTGGCAGGGGGGGGGTGGCATGTTTTTTACTTGGAGAGTTCCCACTTTGGACATCCGATCCTCTGGTGTGTGTCACTGATGGCGTCCAGCACACCAGCGGCAACGGCTTCGGCCTCCCGTGGCAGCCGAGACTTTGAAGCGGGCTTGGGATCTGGGGTAAAGCGGGCCCGCGCTGTGCTTGTCTCGCCTTCTCTCCGTTACGAGACGCAGACGGTGCGAGGTCCCAGTGTAGGAGGAAATCCAGGTTTGCAAATCTATGTTGGGTGGGCATTTCTCCGTTTGGCGAAGCCACGGCAGACAGCATTCGTCGTGCGTTTAAAGGGGAGTAGGGGAGCATCGTTTATAAATCATGACGGACTTTTGTTTTTTTTTGTCCATCCCGGCATACAGCTCCCCCACACAGGTCTGGCAGGCTTGCTCATGTTGCACGCGAATGGAACTTGATTTATTCCATGGCCTTGTCCCGGAATAAGAGCGCGTAGCTAAGGGAGAGGTCGGTAGGTAGGGGCGGAGGGTATTCTCCGTGTGAAGCAGTCATCGACCGGGGACGGGACTTTGCATCCTGATGACCCGGCACTGCATTGCTGCGGCTTCCTCTTTAATCGCCCAGAACTCAGCACAGAGTGGTGACGTGACCTTGCCGCGAACCAGACGGGAAAGACCACGGTAAGACGACCAACCAGAGCACGTACCAATGATTCTATAGTGTACGGCCGGGTAAACTACCTACTACCTAAGGTAGGAGGGCAGTTTAAATAGGCAGCACCTTCCAGTGTGTTTGTGCATACGCACAGGGAGGCAGGTACTTCGGGATGCAGCATACCTGATGTTCCCCAAGTCTCCCAAGTACACCACACTGCAGATACTATGGAAGATACTTTCTGCATACCGGGAAAGTACCTACTCCAACCCCAACCCCCATCCATCCATGCACGCCGCCCGCCCCCCCCAATCAATCGCTTTCCTGCCCTTCCCCGTCTTCCCCGTCCTCGACCAAATTCCCCCAAAATTTCATGTCGAGACGACCGAGTCACGACGAACCACACCGAAGCAAACAACGCTCTCTGGAGAGGACCCCCGCCCGCCCTCCGACGGATGCAATGGCGGCAGTCTAAGACAAGGCGAGACAAGCTCGCTCGCTCGGAAAACTCCCAACGCCACATCGTCGTTCTCTCCCGCCTCGCGCCCACCACGCCTCGTCGTCTTCTCTGCCCCCCTCTTTCGGCCGCCATCGCCCCTCGCTACCTACTCACTGAACCACAACTCTCTCGCTTGGCCCAGTCCGCCTCTCTAGTGTGCTCTTTGCTCGCCTTTGTTGGTCGCCAGTAGTTAGCTTTTCACACCTTTTTCTTTCCAACTCGGGATGAAGCGTCCACCGTCCCCCTCTACGCGAACTACAACCTCCAGTTCCCATCTCTCCTGAGAGCTCCGGGCCGCCATGTGCCGTATCCGTCAAGCGTACAATTAACCTCCCGTCACCCGATTTCTCGGCTGAAGCTTGAGTTGAGCCCTACACTATTACCCCTGGATCTGGACCGGAGCGGAGCTGCAGCACCTCGTCTCCACCGAACCCTCGAGCCCGCACTCCTGCTCCAGCCAGCACTGCCCAAGCTTTCCCCAAGAACCACCTGGTGGTGCTGTAAAACTTTCCCCGGGAGCCACAAACCCCCGAGTCATTCCCTGCCTTGTTCTGGAAGATACTTGTCTATCATCTCCACAGGGGCCCGACTTGAGCATTTGGAGACCCGACGTTGACCACTCTGCGTTGCCTTGGACCGGCTTGGGCTGGTCTGGTCTGTCCCTTTCAGTCAATCTCCGCCCACTGCAGCAGCGGCAGCATCATGCTGCATGCCCGTTGAGAGGTTCCTTCACCTCGCGCGCCATGACCTCCATCATTGAAGGAGCGACCCCCGCGCCAAAGCAGATCCGTTTCGTCCACAACCAAGGCCAACCACCATCCAAGAGACGCAGAATCAACGCCGCGTGAGTCTTTCCCGCTTCCTCTTTGCCTTCATCTCCCCCCCTCTCGAGCCCGCAGCCCTGCGTCAACGCCCGCAGACGCAATAATCCTTTCTTGCGTGCAGAAGCTGACCTGACTCGACCTGTCGCTAGCTGCCTGACCTGTCGCAAACGAAAGACGAGATGCGCCGGCGAGCGCCCCATCTGCTCAACCTGCTCCAAAAACGGTCATACATGCTTGGGCTACAACGAAGTGATTGAGAAGAAATCTTTAGGTGCCGCCACCGCCACCCGGGACCCCCATCATGACGGCGAAGACCACGACGCCGGTAATGACAACGACGAGGCCGACGAAGAAGATGCCCAGTCACGCGACGAGGAAGACCGCCACGATGAGAGGCGGCAACATAAGGGAAAGGACAAGGACCTACGATCCCCCGTCGTCAAATCGAGGGACGATGATGCTCAGCCGACAAAATCTGCCGCCCCTCCTGGCCGCCCGCCTACGTTCCTGCGACGGTCGTCAGACCACAGTTCTCGTGACCAAGATCAGATCTCACATCACCGCCGTACCTCCCGCCCTCGCACGACGTCGTTCTCCGACGATGCTCGCAGCGCGCATAGCCGTTCACCTGTCTTGCATCATACCGAGCGACATAGAGTGCCCTACTTTCGTTATTTCGGGCCGACGGCCATCGTGCCTGGCTACAAACAGATGGTTGTTTCCGTCCGGGACAGGAGGCGGAGCACAGGCGGCTCCGTCGGAGCTACGTCGCCAAGTTCCGGCTCCAGTGTGATTCAACCCATGGGCATGACCCTATCAGGCATGCCTCCCCATGACGAGGAGGTCGCCACCGACGAAGACCTGCCCGTATACGACCCTAATGATGCTGCGCCGGTGCACCCCCTGATTTTACACTTAGTGAAGACATTTTTCCTGCATTTGGGCTGCAACTATCCCTTTTTGAAAGAAGAAAGATTCGTCCGCATGGTCAAGGAGAAGAGAATCGAACCGATTCTTGTCGATGCTGTATGTGCACTGGCCGCTCGGTTTTCCGAGTCTGCACAACTCGGGCACAGCAAGGCAGAGGAAGCATCGCACGCCGAGCAAGGCCAGCATTATGCCCATAGAGCCAAAGCTGCCACCGTCGATACTTTCCCTTGCCCATCCGTGGGTGCTGTTCAAGCGCTTCTGATGATGGCATACGAGGGTTTCGGTGCAGATCAGGACAGCGCTCTATGGATGTACCTAGGCCTTGCTATCCGCATGGCCGTAGACCTTGGCTTGCAAAAGATGGTGGGCGTGAGGTACCAAGGCGAAAGAGACCCTTGGTTTACCCGTCACGGTGGCCCAACAAGCAGTGATGCCGAGGCGGACGATGAGCCGCGGGAAGACGAAAATAACAACCTCACCCGCGAGGAGCAGCTCGAGGTGGAGCAGGAGCGTACCGATACGTTCTGGGCCGTCTTCGTACTCGATAGAGTCATTTCGTCTGGCACAGGCAGACCCGTGACCATACGTGACGATGACTTTGAATTGGCGCTGCCGGAGCCAACGCTCGACCCGGCTTCGGGATGGCCCGCCCCTTTCCCCGTCTTTATTCAAATCATTCACCTGTACGGCCGCGTTTCTGACGTCTTGAACAACATCCGCAATGCCAAGGACATCACTCAGGAGAAGTGGGCGAGGCTGTCCCGGATGGAGCACGAGTTGACGAGGCTATACCAAAAGCAGGATCCCCGACTTCATTTCAGCGTCTCCAACTTCAAGACGTACCTGAAGCTGGGCCAGGGCACGAACTTCATACTCCTGCATTTTTGGTTCCACGCGCTCATCATTATCCTTCACCAGCCCACCCTCTTGACCCCCTTTGGCTCGTTGAGCCGCACGCACCAACTGCTGCCCAACAGTCGCGAGCTGTCCATGTCGAGCGCCAAAACCATCGCTGACATCCTGGCGTTCGCCGAACTCATCGATCCGAAAAGCTTCATCAGCAACCCGTTCACGTCCCAGCCCATTTACATCGCCGCTTGCGCCTTCCTCATGGAATCCATCGCAAACGCCTCCAACCCTACATCGCGGGAATCTTCTCCCCCGGCCGACCTCAAGACGGCGAGTCAGAAGCAGAAGTCGTCCTCACAAGACCACAGAGCGTCATCCACAAAGCACTCTCTTTTGGCCTCGGCCGCCAACCAGAATTACTCGCGCTGTTACAAATCCCTGCAGCAGTTGCACAAGTACTGGGGCGGCGTCAAGTACATCCTCACGGCACTTGACCAGAAGTCCAAGGGCATATGGGACTGCGAGACTTACACGAGCGAGGAGTACGAAAGCACCAGGCTGCCCCGCCGCGGCCCCATTGGCAGCCAGTTTCCTCATCCCACGTCGCCCAACATGCCGCCTATCGCTTGGTCTTTGACGGGCACGACAAACTCGCCCAACTCAAGCCTCACGCTCATGTATCAGAACATGCATGCCGCGGCATCTGGCCATCACAACTTTACACAGCCGCAGACATCCAACGCCCCCACCTCGGCGCCTACGCCTCCCGGCAACATGATTTACGACCCGATCCGGCAGAGTCTTCCTGAGGCGACACCTCACTCCATCTTTGCTACAGCCTATCCGCAACCGGTAACGTCTGCCATGCGGCATTCGTCCCGGCAGCACTCGTCCCAGCGACTGTCGGCGTCTTCGATGGACAGCCCGCATGCTCAAGGGAGAGGACACATGCGGTTTGATGGCATCCAGGAAGAGGACTCGTCCTCTCCCATGGGCCATGCCGGCTCGATGGTTGCCGGATCATCTGCTCCTCAGCAGACCTCTTCCTTCACACCGTCGTCGCACAACTCGACAAGTTACGAGCATCACATGATGCCGTCCGTCTCTCCGTCTAGCAATATGCATGAGGCGACACCCCAGCATCACCAGAATGGAGCGCAGATCGCGTTCGACCCAACATACGCGAATGCCACCTACTCGTATCTCGGCCACGGCATGGGTCCCATCACGGACGTCATCACTTTCGAGAACCCGATTGACATTGGGGCGTTGGGTCTGCCCCATGACATGATGCCCCCGTGGTTGGAGTACCTGCCTGGCGACGTTCTGGGCCTCTTCGAGAACAACAACATGGATGCAGGGTCTTAGGTGATTGCCCCCTTGCCCCGGCATTGAGCAGCCATCCGGGCTGGAATAAAGTAAAAAATAAAAAAATGGCAACGCGCTCCCTATTTGAGCGAACTGAACCACGATGCGGCTGCTGTGATGCCTCCGAGACGGCAGTCGCTTCTCTTTGTTGGAAACTCTGTGCATTCGTGGTACACGGCCTTTGGATATTGGCGTCGGGCGAAATGGGTGCTTTGCGGGCAAGTTCTATCTAAGCAAGGTAATGATAACGACACAAAAACTGTTTTGAGGTACATAGGAACTGTTTGGAAAGCACATGTTACGACCTCAGTGTATATTATACTGTATTTGCTCTATAATTGGAACCCGGCGATGGCAAGAGCGGCATATATGCGGGTGATGACGAGACTCGGGAACAACTCGTCCAAAGGGCTTGAGCCATTCTCGATGGTGTAGTTGACCACTGTCTGCGACTGTCAATTACATTCAAGTTACGGCTCGGATGCGGCTGTGGAACCAAGCGGGATCGGTGACTCGGAGCCGGATGTGCCGTAGCAGCTGGGCCGGCGGTTTCCCGAACAGCACGCTGCGCCGCTCTGCGCTTAGGCGAAAGTGGGCGGGATGGCTGGCATGTGTCGGAGAATTCGAGTCATGATGGAGGGCTAGACTGACGCAATTGCCGAGAAGACTGACAGCGAACGAAGACGAGGGCGTTTCAGGGACGTAAGATGTATGAGAGGAGAAGGGTCGACGACCGTGTTGTAGTAAGAAACAAAAAATGAAAAATAAAAATAAAAGTGGTGTAGTTATTTCTGTATGTCGCTGTCGAAGGAGAGGGAGGGTGGAATCACCAACGTCCAAGCCTTCAACGTTGGAGGATTAGGTAAACCTGCAAAAGGGTTCTAGATGTCGCCGGTGATGTCGCGATGGCATCCCGGACAGGTCTGACGACACCGGGCGGCCAACACATGGGTGGGAGGCGCACGATAAGTGGACGACGGGTGGATCCTGTTCTTTCCGTGCCAAGTTTTGTAAACAAGTACCTGGGTATCCGTACCTTCCTACCAAAACCAAGACTTGTTACGGAAAGACCTTCCGGCTAAACCTTGGCCGGAGCAAGGAGCGTCCATACAGAGAATTTTCCGACAAACCGAGGCAAGAGCTGATCCCAGCTCTGATCGAGATACGTACCGCGTAAGGCGCCGCAAGTGACCTGTGCACGATGCGCCGCGTAGTGCGATGGCGGGCAGGTACCCGAGTAATCCCGAACCAATGCGTGGTTGGCCGCAGAGAGGACAAGTTCCCAATTCGCGCTGCAGCGGCTCTCCGGAAGAAAAAAAAAAAGAAAGGAAAAAAAAGGCCTCACGGTTTTTCCTCGACAACAAACAAAAAAAAGTTTCTCCCTTGCTCAACCTCCCACAACCCATCCCCAATCTTCACGATCCCCTTTACGCGGTTCTTTCGTGTCAAGTTCCCTCTCCACTCGACCTTTTGTGTTTATTTTTTTTTACGTCCTCGGTTCGATTCACACATCACATACAATGGCTTCCTCTTTGCCCTCCACCGGCTCGACCAAGGTCGACGCCGTCGTCGAGAAGGCCGCTGCCAACGCCCCTGGCCAGCTGTCCGGCTTCGCCCTCTACTCCAGATTCGCCCTTGCCGGTGCCGTCTGCTGTTCCGTCACCCACGGCGCCCTCACCCCCGTCGATGTGTAGGTCATGACTTTCTCTACTCGTTCGATTGCTGCGTGAAGCGTCCGTTGTCTTTTTTTTCGTCCTTGCCGAGGGAACTCCGGGCACCCATCGCGACGGACAGCCGGGAGACAGATATCGTGTCACGTCAACAATTGAGCGAAAATAAACGCCCATCATCGATTGACAACACTGGCTAACAATGGCAAAAAAAAAAAACAGCGTCAAGACCAGAATCCAGCTTGACCCCGCGACCTACAACCGCGGCTTGGTCGGCGGTTTCCGCCAGGTCATCCAGTCCGAGGGTGCCGGCGCTCTGCTCACCGGCTTCGGCCCTACCGCGGCCGGCTACTTCCTCCAGGGCTCCCTGAAGTTCGGAGGATACGAGTTCTTCAAGCAGCAGTCCATCAACTTGATCGGCTACGAGAACGCCGTCAACAACCGCACCGCCGTCTACCTGGCCTCGTCCGCCGCCGCCGAGTTCTTCGCCGACATCGCCCTGTGCCCCCTCGAGGCCACCCGTATCCGCCTCGTCTCCGAGCCCACCTACGCCTCCGGCCTCATCTCGGGCTTCGGCAAGATGCTCAAGAACGAGGGCGTCGGCGCCTTCTACGCCGGATTCGGCCCCATTCTGTTCAAGCAGTAAGTCTCCGTTCCCCGTCCTCTCGCTCGGCATGCTACGTGTGTCAAGGCACACAGACATGTGTAGAGAAGAGAGAGAGAGAGAAGACAGCAAGCTGACGCGATTGCACAGGATCCCCTACACCATGTCCAAGTTCGTCGTGTACGAGAAGGTCTCGGAGATGATCTTCCGCAGCTACCCCAAGAACACGCTCTCGGACGGCGCCCAGACGGCCGTCAACCTCGGCTCCGGTCTCATCGCCGGTTTCGCCGCCGCCATCGTCTCGCAGCCCGCCGACACGATGCTCTCCAAGATCAACAAGACCAAGGGCCTCCCCGGCGAAGGCACCACCTCCCGCCTGATCAAGATCGCCAAGGAGCTCGGCATCCGCGGCTCCTACACCGGTATCGGCGCCCGTCTCTTCATGGTCGGTACCCTCACGGCCGGTCAGTTCGCCATCTACGGCGACCTGAAGAAGGCCCTCGGTGCCACCGGCGGTGTCGAGATCGCCAAATAAGCGAGTTCAACGGCGAGCTCGTGGCGGGATGGGCGAAGAAAGGTTGGTGCTGGATCCCAGGATGAGGGAGGGGGGAAGAGGGAGGACGACGACGATGGGGGTTTTCCCCCCTCGTCGCCTTGCCCGCCCTCGAACCCCTGCCTTTTTTAGCCTGGATTCGGAGTTGTTATATCCGGGCGTGATGACGGCGGGGACAACAACACATTGATGATGATAATCCTCGCGGCAACGGCTCTCCCGTGCGGCTGCTTTCTTCGGGCCCCTGCGATTAGAAGCTTTTTTGTTTTTGTTTGGAAAAAGAGTCTGGATGGGGGGGACTTAAGAAAGAAGTCCTTTTTTTCACCAAACTGCCTATCGTTAGACGCAATAGAGCAATGATAGACGGAAAGATGGCTGGCCCGCCGGAGGGGGGTTGTATAATAGTCGCTCTGTAGTTTTTTTGTTTGCAATCATAGACACTTGGCACACATTCGTATGCTATTGCAGATTGGACGTGATTGATCAATTGCTCAGAGACATGTTCTGACTGGGCCGTCTCGACCAGGGTTACATGTCCTGTATTGACCAGAGGGGTCTCCATAGGCAGAGAAGACAACCAACCTCATCTGTCTATAACTGTACAGGTGGAGTCTCTGTCTTTTTTTTTTTTTTTTTTTTTTTTTTTTTTTTTTCCCCCGTGACGGAGCCGAATTGACTTTAGGCGTCCAAGCGGCCTAGGAACCGGATCGTACAGCCTACATCGGACTCGGGCCCTGGGGCACGAATGGACGACGGCACAAGAGCTTCCTTCAGGGTGGGGGGTGATCAGACTACCTTTCAGTGACCGGCATTTTTGACCCCCCTGCAGACAGGAAGCTCCCAAAGCGTCGATGGATGGCTTGATTAGAGATGACGTGAAAAATTAAAATAAAATAAAAAGCACGATTATCATAGGCACGAGACAGGTACGGAGTACTCCCAAAACAGCGGCGGCCATATCAAGCAAAGCATGGAGAGCGGAAGAGAAGAGCTACGGCGGGAAGCAATCCGGAACCTTTAACCGACCCACCCCCCCGGCGGAAGAGTAAAGAGAGAAAGGGGAAAAAAAAAAAAGACACGGGGCGATATCAGACAGCAAGCAAAATGTCGACCCAGCCTTTCCCATTTTTTGGCCGGTCCGAACGGGGTCCAAAAGATTGGAGACACGAGAAGGTGGGAACTCGAACAGAGGACAATTGGGCGGAAACCGCCTCACTTCCCGCCCACCGAAATGGGGGAAGAAAAAGAGGGACGGCGGGAGGTTGGGCGCGAGCGGGTAAACAGGGGATCGACCACCGCTACTGTATCCGTACATAGTAGGTGTCTGTTCAGTAACAGGCTGTTACTGGGCCTCCCCCACCACCGCCACCACCACCCACCACCATCACCCCGTGTATTGGCCTGGCAACGCGAGTAAACAAACCGGGGGCGGCGCACCTCTTGTGGGTTTGCCAGCCACTCCCGTCACCTGTCAGTGCATTGCATTGCATGCATGGCATGTAGAGCAGAGCAGAGCAGGACGCGGCCGTTCGACGAGAGACGCAGCGACACATCAGCTTTGCCTCACCGCTGCCCAAAGGCTCTCTCTCTCTCTATTCCTCGCTTTTGTAAAACTACGCCAAAAAAAAAAAGGGAAGAAAACCCACTGCTTGGGGCCGCTCGACCAACCACGGCGAGACAACGAAGCACACATCAATCGACCCAAGAGCTTCAAGGTACTCCTTGTCTTTTTAGCTTTATTTTTACATCTTGGCCCTCTGGGATCCTGTCCTGCCTTTTTGTCTTTGTTTACTTTCTCTCTCCCATACACTCTTGTCTATACAGGCACACACCCACACACAAATACACCAAAGCAAAAAGTACGATCCAATCTCAACATTCCACTGCCTCCCAGATCCTTGGGTTGCTCCCCTCGACCCGTCCCGAGCCGAGCATAAACACATCTCCAACCCATCGGGGGGATCCTCATTCCTCGCGCCAACCTTTCCCCATCATCCGCCAGAGACAAGAGAAACAGGGTCGTCCCAACAATCCACCCGCTTAGAAGCCCGCTTTTTTTTATTGCTCTTCGTTTTTTCCCATCGTCAGCTCCTCTCCTCTCTCTCTCTGAGTCGTCACCGGCCCTCTCCGACGACAGATGCCGTCATCCGGGCCCAAACCCGAGGACCTCGACTTCGAAATCCATGTTGACCCGTCCTGCGTGAGCACCCCAGCGCACGAGGCCGCCGAACCCCAAGTCATGGCCGACGACGACGACAAGGGCGGCGTGCTCCCCGCCGAGCCCGAGGTCGAGGAGGAGAAGGTCCCGGTAGTCGAGGCCGAGGCCGAGGCCGACAAGGAAGGGACGCCTGCCGCCGCGGAAGAAGAGGTCGTGGCCGAGACGGAAGAGACGAAGGACGAGGACGAGACGGACCCCGAACCTGCCTCTGACCCTGACGCCGAAGCTCCTTCCGAGGAGCCCGTGGAGACCACATCCGAGGAGACGGACCCGGCCGCAGAATCGGCAGATACCGCCGACGACACGGCAGCCGACACGAAAGCTGAAGCGGAAGCTGAAGCGGAACCGGAACCAGAACCAGAAGCCGAGGTCGTCCCAGCACAAGACGACGTGCCGGCTGCCGACGAGGCCACCAGTGACGCAGCGCAAGACGAGCCCGACGACGTGGACGCCAGATCGGACAAGGATCTCGCGGAACAGTGTTCCGGGCTAGCGGCCGCGAACGGCGCCGAGCCAGAAGAGCCCGAGCTTAAGTCCGAGCCCGCGCTCGAGGCCGAGGAGGAAGAGCCTCCTCAGGCCGAGTCCGAGCCACCGTCCCAGGATCAGCCTGAGGAGGTGGTCGAGGAGGAGGAGAAAGAAGAGACGGAGGAACTGGCTCCGGAAGAGTCCGAGGAACCCGAGGCGGAAAACCCACCTCACCCCGAGACCGAGGCCGAGACGGCGGCAGCGGCGGAGCCAGAGCCCGAGGTCGAGACAGCCACGGCAGCTGAGCCAGAGCTCGAGCCTGAGGCCGAGATTGAAGAAGAGGGCGAGCGAGGGAGGTCACTCCAACCGGCGGCTGAAATCACACCCACCGCCGACGAGGCAACCGAGAACCACGAGGAGCCCGCCGTCGTGCAGGACGCCAGCCGCTCTTCCTCCTCTCTCCGCCGCGCCTCCGGCCGCACAGAGGCCCTCATCCACGCCGCCGCCAAGGAGGTCCTCGAGCGCCTCGAGGCCCAGACCATGGAGACCATCAGGAACAGGTCACACTCCCGCCAGGACTCCACCGGATCTACCAACCACGGGACCGAGCTGCACTACAACGTCCGCTCCGGAGAATCCCGCCGCGAATCCTACAACACCGAATCACGGGCGAGCCGCCGCGAATCGTACAAGACTGAGTCGCGGGCCAGCCGCCGCGAGTCCTACAACACTCAACCCCGGAGCAGTCGTCGCGGAAGCGAATTCCGCCCAGCCGCTGTCCACGCCGAGGACGCCGCCGATAGCTCCTCCCAGCACGGCGACTCGGACGTCTTCAGCGACCGCAGCCCGCGCAGCTCGCTGGGCTCCTTCGACGGCCACGTCGACCACCACAAGGACGAGAGCAACCGCTCCTCCAAGCGCTCCTCACACATCCCCGACGACGTGTCCATGTCCGAGATGTCCTACTACGACAAGGAGGAGTTCGTCCCCACCATCCGCGGTACCAACCGCATGCCCTTCCGCTCCCCCTCGGACGTTCGGGCCCTGCAGTACTCCTCGCCCGCCCCCTCCGTGACGGGCTCCTACTCCCCGCGCTCCGCCAAGCGCGCCCACATGCCCACCATCTCCCGCCTCGGCAGCCCCACCGTGTCCGGCCAGTACACCACCGCCAAGGCCCGCAAGACGCCCACCCGCTTCAACCCGCCCAAGAAGGAGCCCGCGCCCCTCGTGCTGCTCCACGTCACCCTCCTCCCTCTCCGCTGGCAGTGGGCCGACATCCTCGAGCAGACGTCCTCCGACGCCCTGTCCCCCGCCGCCAAGACCCTGCGCGAGGCCTGGCACCACCTCCACGACCGCGTCGCCGACACCGTCTGCGAGCGCGGCATCCTGCTCTCCCACCCGCAGGAGGACTACGAGATCCTCGAGGAGCGCCTGCTCGAGGCCCTCGACCTGCCCCTGCGCCGCCGCGCCCGCGTCCTCGAGTGCGGCCACTACATCGGCCCCTCCAACGAGATGACGCTCGGCGAGGACGCCGACAGCGACGAGGACGAGTACGGGTACGACGAGGACGGGGGGAGGAGGAGGAGCGGCGGCGCGCTGGCCAAGATGCACTGGTGTCAGACGTGCCGCCACGACATCCGCTGCGAGTCTCTCGGCCCCGGCAAGATCTTCCGCATCAAGGTGTACGCCAGCAACGGCCTCATGAGGACGGGCGCCTGGGCCGCCTGCTGGAAGGAGATGGAGCGCGTCGACGTCGAGATCGAGCCCATTGTCGAGTCGGCCGTTCTGGACGAGCTGGAGCGCCTCGTCTTCGCCCAGTCGCAGCAGATGCAGCTCGTCAAGCACGACCCCGCCGCCGTCCTCGAGTCCACCGAGGGCAGGGACCTGCCCGAGGACCACGCTATGTCTGACTTTGACTGCGGCAGGCCCTCCATGGAGCGTGACATGCGCTCCCTGGACCGTGGCATCCCCGCCCTGGAGGAGCCGCCGCGGCGCGAGGCGTCCCACCTGGAGGAGAACAACCTCCTCGAGCCCAGCTACGCCGACCGCGAGGCCCACGTCTCGGCGTCTTCCCCCTCCCCGATCGCGGGCGACGCCCGGTCTCCGTCTCCCGGACCCATGCCCGACTACGACGAGAGCGAGGAGCGCCGCCTCCGCGACGAGGAACGCATGCGGGAGATATACGGCCACCCGCCCCCGCCCGAGTTCCAGCATCACGAGCCGACCCCCGAACCCCCCCACCCGGAGCCGCGCCACGACTCCTTCTCCGCCCAGTCCCCGCCACCGCATTCCTCTACTCCCCCTGCTCCACAGCAGCAGCAGCAGCAGCAGCCCGAGCCGCAACAGGCGCAGCAGCCCCAGCAGCAGTATCCGCCCCACCCCCCGCGGCCGCAGGGTTTCCAGAACGCCGGGCTCGGCGAGCTGCTCCTCGAGGCGGCGCGCGTCTTCATGCAGGACAAGAAGAACCTGGCCATCGTGGTCATGAGCCTGCTCGTGCTGTTCATGGCGGTGCGGCCCGCGCCGAGGGAGGTCAGGGACTGGGACGGCAAGTTCGTCGAGCACGTCGCGCCCGCGGTGTCCGAGCCGCCGGCGACTGTGGCCGCCGGCGCCGCGCCTCCGTTGATGGAGACGGTCCGGGCCGTGGTCGAGTCGGTCGCGCCGGCCGAGGAGGCGGCCCCGCCGGCGCAGGTTGTCGTGCAGCCGACGACCCCCGACGTCGAGGTTGTCGAGCACGACGACCAGGAGGTCCCGGCGGCGGAGGCCACTGCTTCTTTCGTCGGCGCCGAGGAGCTTGTTGAGAGTACCTCGACGTCGACCACGGCGCAGACGTCCGCCGTGGAAGAGGAGACGCACTCGCCAGCACCGTCGCCCTCGTCTTCGGCGTCGTCCGAGGAGGTGGTGGCGGCCGCCCCTGCCCCCACCCCGGTCCACGAGACCATCACCACCAGGGAGCTGGTCCGCATCATCGAGACGGTGACGGAGACGGTCAAGGCCGTGGTTACCGAGACGGAGGTCGTCAGGGTCCAGGCTACGTCTAGTGCGGTGCCTGAGGTTCCTGTTGAGGAGGAGGCTTCTGCTGCTGCTGCTGCTCGGGCGGAGGCGCCTCTCGAAGATGGCACTGTCGAAGAGGCCTCGACTGCCGAGACGGCTTTGCCTGTTGAAGAGTCTGTCGTGGACGAGCAGGTTGCCGAAGAGCGACAGGTTGAGGAGGACAACCACGACGAGCTGTGATGTCGATAACGCTTTTTCTAAGGAGAACATGTGAGAGAGAGGCATACGAGATGGATGACGATGGGAAGAAAACCAATGTGAAGATTTTGGAAAGAGGTATGAGAAAGGGTATGTTGAGAGATGACGCGATGCATGGGAAGTCTGGCCTTGTTTCCGTAAAGCGTTTTGAAACGATCGTTGCAGCGAGCGAGCAAGCAATCAACCCAGCTTTGAGAAGAAAATTTTGATTTCCGGTTGCTTGTTTTGCGATGGGGTATAAGGCATGTGGAAGGCGTTTGCGCATGATTTTGTTTTGAGTATTGTAGATAGGAAACACGAATTTGGTCAACGTCTGCAGCCTGCTGTTTTGTCACCTGTGAATGTGTATCTTGCTGAGCAGTGTTTTCTATAAGTCTACAGCCCCTAGATTTTATCCAGCCTCTCGTTTCCAAAGCAGAAGTAATGCTGAAGAACAAATCAAATCAGAACAGTACAGGCGTAAAGAAACCCACGCTTCATCACATTCCAACCAGTCCTCCACCCACGACATGCGGACTAAATTTGAGCAAACCCCTGCGGGCTTGCACGCTATCTCGTTGTTTGTCCTGGATAGAACCCCTCCCCCCCTCCACCCCCATTTCCGAGCCGCGGCATCAATATGACCATCCCCTCAATAGAGCCGTCGACGGACTCTTTTCATTGGAAAGTAAAGTTCTCCAAGTTCTCTTCGGAGAAGACAAATCCCGGCATCGGCACCTGAGAGAAGAGGTCGCCGCCAAACACGTCGTCCCCCATGCCGAACCCAGCAGAAAAGCCCTGCTGATCGCGCAGGAAATCCGCGATTGTGAAGTGGTTTTCATTCTCAGCGAGCTCGATTGCTCTGCTGAAACCTTTCTCCACGTCCCCTACGGCGCCAACGCTAATCAGGAACCGCACCATGTCAAGCCGGCCGTGTTCGGCTGCGCCCTCGATTGCCGTTCGGCCATCTTTAGCTGCAGGCGCGGCGTTGACGTCCGCTCCGAGGTCGAGCAACTTTTTGACGATGCATATGTCGCCGCTGATAGCTGCGCCTTGTAATGCTGTGATGCCGCCCTTTCTTGCTGGTGGCGCGTTGACATCCGCGCCGAGCGACAGCAGAAGCTCGACCATTGCGGATGTGTCTTCAGGATACTTTCCGCATACGGCCATTTGCAGAGCTGTCCGGCCAAATTCATCGCCCGGTGGAGCGTTGACTTGTGCCCCATACTTCAGTAGCAGGCGAACAGCATCCAAGTTTGCAACTCCGGCTGCAACCTGCAGTGGCGTCATCTGGCCATAAGAGAACTGATCTCTGTCCTCGACTCGAGCCCCTGCTTGTAATGCTATATCCAGACATTCGTTGATGGAATTGTTTCCTTTGCGGATAAGACCATGGAGTACATTTCCATGATCACCACCTGGACGGTTGATTGGTGCGCCTCGAGAAAGCAAGTCTCGGAATGTAGAGACTATGTCGTCGTAACGATTTCCGGAAGAAAAAGGTCTGTACCACCTGATTGAGATTGATTTGGCGATTGATTTGGCAAATGCTTCGAGAACAGTCACGCCTTTTTTCTTAGCAGGAGGCGCTCTGATATCAGCTTTAGCATCCAAAAGACACTTTGCCACATCATCATGGCCAGCTTCAATGGCTGCTTGCAAAGCCGTGCGGCCGCCATCGTCATGCGCCGGAACATTTGCATCCGCGCCTTGGTCGAGTAAAAATTGTACCAGCAGTATTCTACCTCTTGATGATGCCGCTTGTAAAGCGTTCTTGCCTTGAGCCCCGTAAAGATCGATAGGAGCTCCTAGGTCGAGGAGGAGGTCGCACCCAGCCAGGTTCACATCCAAAGCGGCAAGTTCCAGAGCAGAAGCTCCAAGGATATCCGACTTATATCTTCGTAAGATACTATAGCTTAGGGGCTGGACGTTGCGCCAATTTTGGAAATGACGACTCAGTCTCGATAGTATAACTTCATCTGCGTGGGCTCCGGCTTTGAGCAAGAGGGCGAACATGTCGGCTCCGGCGTACTGGATAGCCAGTTGTAGCGGTGCGCTTCGTAATAGCTGAGGGTCGACATCCCTGAAGATATGGCTCCCTTTTTGACGATTTCTCGCATCTGGGTCTACCCCACGTCGAAGCAGTGTTCGCACAGCCAAACTGTTTCTCAGCTTGACAGCTTGACACAAAACAGTTTCCAATGCCTCTTCTTGGATAATATCGTGTTCAAGAATTACCTCCGAGAGTGCTTGGCTGCCTGACGCTGCAGCATTGACCACGTCGTTCACCAGTCTTCTGTATCGGTCCAACAATTGATAAACCATCGGAAATCTACTCATTATTCCCTTTTCCCCGTGGAATGAATGGAATCGAAAATCGTCCAAATCTTTCGAGCCCGCGCAGAATTGATGGGGCATATTGGCGCCCTTTGAGAGTATGAGTTCTGCCATGCTAAAAGATCGAATTTTCAACGCAACGGTGAGGCTATTAGAAATATCGTCTCTGTCCGGTTTCCGACCTTTCGTAGAACCATGTTCTAGGAAGCATTCAACAATTTCGATACTCTGCTCGCAGACAGCATGTACCAAGGGAGTGCCTTTTTGCTCCTGCTGTCTGTGCATGCATGTGAACACCGCAACGGTGTCTAGCTCGGCGCCGCGGGCAATAAGCAACTCCACGAGGTCGATTGATCGGGAGTTACTGATGACAGCATGAAGTAATAGCCCGCATACTTTCTTGCAAATGTGTAAACTTTCGTCTCTGTACAATTCTATGATCTGTACAATCACAGATTCCTCCGTTTTCATTCTAGGCAGGTATTTAAACTGAAGAAGTAGTCGTAGAATGGCTTCAGCAAACGCCTTGGAAATCGCCGGGGATTTCTGCAGATAGGCAAGTAGTTGACCCTTGACTTCTGCATGAACTATCCAGAGGCAAAAGGAGAAGAACTCTCTCTCTTGCATGGTGTTGTTACAACAACGATGCGTGACAGTTGATAATACCAAATGAAGTATCCGTCGGTCTGTTTTGATGAAGGACTCGAGTGCCGTGGCGTCGTCAGAAAGCTTAGTCGAATAACCTCGGGAAAGAATTCCATTCGTTATCTTTGAAACCAGTCGCTGTAGAGTCGAAATTGACCGCATTTTAAACAAGTCTAGAGAGGCATTGTTTCGATGGTGCGGGATTTCTGAGTAATTGTCGACCAGTTGCTGCAGACGAACCATATTGTCTCCAATAAAGGAGCTGCTGGTCTCGAGGCTGTCGATGATACTGCAAACGTCTATGTACTCTTTCAGTAAGGGAATTTTACATTCACAAAGGCAAATATACTATACCTGGTAAAACAAAGAACGTCGGCACTGAAAGATTGCTTGACCAAATACAACGACCCGGCTTGGGCGAAATACAAGCTGTCGTCAAACCGAATGCAGAATGGTTGATGCCAGTATAACATCTTGAATTTGAACGAGTCAGCTGATCCTGGTGACCCGTGATCGGTGTGTACCCGTTGTCTTCAAAGAGCCCTGATGAGCTGAGGTGAGTCGCCGTATCATTGACCATGAGCTCAAAGACCTTCAATGACTCGGCAGGAAATAATGCTTCAGCAGTCCCAAATTTTGGAGTGTTCAAATCAGCGTTCTCCAGCTCGAAACGGGGCATCCACCCAGTGAGATCAGGGATATGTTCGTCGGTTATATCCTGGACGGAAATGGTAGCGTTTGTGCCGGTCATATTTGCAGATCGAGGGCTTCCATTGGGACATTGGGTAAGTTGTGCTGCCGGTGTACGAATCTCCAGGCGGTGTTTGTTCATGGTCCCCACACCCAAGTCTGCGCCTTTGTCAGAAACACAAGGATAACATATCTCGAAAGAGATACTCACCGATCATTGTCTCATCGCCTGTTGAATCTTTGCCCCGAGCTCCACAACAGCGACGCATCTCCCTCGCCAGACGATTAGGGTCGATCGGACGGTTGTTGAGAAAGATAGCTGAATCTTTTCCATCTGCCTTCCTCTTTTGGATCACTCTTTTAACAGCCCTCCATTCGCTAGCACGAACCTTCTTCAAACCCGAATATCTGCTCTTGAATTGTTTGATGCTGCAGATTCTTCAGTACTTTCGAATATAAGCTTCAAGAGGAGCCTTGGAGACGTACGTGATTTTGACGTTGTGTTGATCACGCAAGATTTGGATCGTTTCTTCGGCAGATTTGTCTTCGGTCACGTACAACCGAGTGATTTCATCTTGCCATCTCGCCCAGTCGACAGACATTGTTGATAGAAGGCTGTAGAGTAATTCCTCCAGAAAAATGGGAGAGAAATCGAGAATGAATATGTGCCTTGGCAAGAACAAACTTTTATTGAAAATACATTCTTGAAACTGGAGATCGATGGACAAAAGCTCGAGTGAAGTAGAATTCGCCAGGTGCAATCAAGCCAAGAAACATGGGACTTTTGTTCATTCGCCGCCAAGTATAGGAACCACCCGTTCTTGCGACCGAACTTCTGCTACGAGACCAACAATCCGAGAAAATTGGTCGCCTTCTAGGCGCGCAGCCCTGGGTACCGCAGTGGTTGGGCATGCACACCTCTTCATGCATACAGCAAGGGTAATTGAGCTGGCGTATACTAAGAAGGTACTGGCTGATTGGTGCCAGGCTGTCTTACCCACCAGCCATTATATGCATTATGCATGGGTCTTCTGCTTCCTCCGCCATTAGTACGGGAGCCTGCTTGAGGTGTCACACAGTAATGGTTGCCTCATGGCTGCTTTGCGGCTTACTAGCTCGCATCTAAGGCAGTATCCTTTGGCCACAGCCCTCAAGCTTGCCTGATGTGTTCTTGGTTATCCCATGCCTTACCTGCACGTATGTGTAGATTTCTAACTGTGTTCACAGCGATGAGGGTCGGGAATAGCTTCTTTATTTTACACTTGACCACTGACAACGGCAACCGCGACCAGGAACAATATTAATTATTCTCGATATAAGACTGAGATTAAATAGAAAGGCAGGGAAATTTGGCAATCTCCAGGCCTACTACTATCCTATACTTGTGACAATATAATACAGCTAGTTCTAATCAGGTGTGCAATTCTTTGAACACTTGATAGCTGGGTGGCCCGGGTCAACCCGGTGCTTCAAGTTGGCACATACACATAACTTAGGCGTCCAAACATCATTATCGGTCTCATCCTTCATTGGAATCCTGGATTCAAACTTTTTGCCTTCCTTCCTACTTTCCCAGCTGGGAATACGGCCCGTAGGACATTTCTCATTGTGCTCCTGCTTATGCAAGTGATCCTTGACATGAAGCATGCTTGGAACAATGATCATGCCACAACGCCATTTGCCCTTGGAACAATCAATTGATACGCCCTATCCAAAAGCCTGGGTGACGGTCTCTGACACTGTGAAAGAAAGACCAGCCAAGAGGGAACTAGGGCTAATACCAAGGTTTCCGCCTGCTGCCCACGAGGTACTGATTGAGTGTGTGTCAGTCGCAGTGATTACTTGAGGATGTTAGCTATCAAACTGGGAAATGATTATATGCAAAATTACTATTACCGCCATTCACAGAGACACCTATCTGCCAAGGATCTCCTTTGACTTCCTCTGTCTTATCAAAGATCAGGTAAACATGGTCGGGTGCAGGTGGCAAAGCAATCTGGGGGGCTGCCATAACTATGGACAAGAGAATAGATGCGATAAGGAGCCTTGTGAAGGCCATGCTGATGAAATAACAAACATAAAGTAACTGTGAAGAGCTGAGAGGTTAGTACTGTGGGCACTGAATGACCTGGTGCCTTAAGAATGATAGATACACTGAGTGTTGTTGACGTGAGGCCATTGTGTACTGGGGATGATCTTGTATTTATAGCTGCCAGGGCCCTGCAGATAAGGAACAATAGACCTCTATTCAATATTATGACGAATTACGCGTCTTGCCTACCTGCGTAGAGCACGGTGTTAGCTGAAGCTATGACTGCGCCTTGGGGTATGCTGCTTGTGAAAATATTGAAATCATTTGCCAAACAGGCAGACATTATTTTGGTGCCGCGTTACATCTTTTCCAAAGCACTGGTCTAGTTGCCTGAGTGGCTATGCTCCTGAAACATTGAGTCGCATGCTCTAGTATGTGTGCCCATGACTCCTGGTAAGGCTTTCCCTTTGTTTGTAAGACATCAGGACTCCTGTGTTGCAGACACAATTAACAAAATAGAAGAAATGACAACATCAAGTGACAGAGGTGTATTCTTAGGGAAAAACCAAGGCACAAGAGGGGACAGGTGAAATCTATTCTAGCCATGTTATTAAACTGTAGAGGTAAAAGACTGGGTTTATTATGACGTCTAAACCACATTTACTTTTGTTTTCTCTCTTTTTTCTTCCTCTTTTTTGAAACTTAGCAGACCAAATTTCCACTCATTTTCTGCAAATGTCTCCATTGTTTATTTTCACGGGTGAAGCCTTTCGGTCAGGTGAAGCAGCATTACGCAGAACTGAATTGATTTCATCTACTGTTTCTCAAAGAAGGGAAACGAAGGAGGAAGGGATCTATCTGGCAAGCCAGATAGAAGCGGGTTGCTGGTGACCGAACCTCGGCATCGTCCATTCTTCCTGGCCAGATGGTGCTCATTCTGGTATTCCAGTGATATCACTGTAATAGAACTCTCCCGATCCGGCATGCCAATACCTTTTCCACGCTGCCCTGATCACCTCCTTGAAAGCCCATCTACCTCCAAACGCTTTGTAGTACTTTTCTGTTTTCCCCAAGCAGGGACCTTTGGCGACGCATTCGGATTTGAGGCAGCTGTTTGGAGTTTCTCTCAATATCAACAGAGTTCCCCTCCTGCCCGCCGTTAAAGAGAGGCAGATGTTGAGGTATCCACTTACCGAGGGTACAACAGCTCAAGAGACCATTCGGCTTGCTCTTGCGAAGCCCTGCAGATGTGAACACATACAACCTTTGGACCGTGTTTATCAGCAGAGCTTGTTTGAGGGATTCAAAGGCAAAAGAATTCACATAATAGGATGATGGGCAAAATATAAGAGAGTCACTTACGCATTTGACAAGATCGTCTGTTAGATTCTTAAGCTGCTCAGCAAGTTGGGATTTGATGTCCTTTTTTTGAATTTCTGCCAGACGTTTTGTTCCCCTAACTTGGTCAATCAGAGAACTTGCGTCATCCACTACTGTTATCACTTTGGACCTGTTGAAAAGGGGTTCGAATGGTATGTCGGGGGTGGCGGAGGGCTTCGCTGTTGTCAAAAGGCTGTCGCGGTTATTGAGTGTGACCATGATACCCTCAAGAGCACCTTGAGCATTGTCGTGGTTGCACGGCCCAGTTCCTTCTGCTCCCGAGAGGCTGACATCTTCATCGCCACCTTTGGATCCGGTGCCGCGGACGCGTACTTCCCTTGACCACTCATCATTGTCATGATCGCGATTGTCTATAACTCCAGCCGATACGGAGGCAAAAAGAAATGGTAGATGGACTAAAATCCTCGAAACAAGCATGGCGTCCTTGGAATCAGAAATTCAGGATGGAACACGAGCCGTGGGGTTGGCCGACGACTTGGAGCGGCAGCGTGGGACTTTAAGTTGCGAAATCACTGATCGGCAAACCATATAGAAAAAGCATGTTGGCCCTAGAAAGTAAAGCGAAAGAAAATAAGCGATAAGTAACCCGCAACGGAGCCTTCAGGGTTTTTATGTTTGTCCCCTTGCGTCTTTTTGCTGGGTGTCTGCCGCGGCTATCAAGAGGTTTGCCACTCGACCGTTCCAATTGACCACAAAGCATTCCAACAAGATCCGACTTATTATCATACCAAAGAGTTACTTTGATTGTAATATAAAATCTCTGATTTATCTACCAAGTTAAATGGTTTCAATAGAATGTTATCCCTGAGGAGTGGCTGGTATTCCAGTTTCGCTTTGTGTAGACTCGTATCACTGTTACGCTAGCTGCCGTCCCTGCGTTTTACACCAGGGAGAGTCCGGCTCACAAGCCGCTGTTCATCATAAATGTGAGCCGAGTTCATTTGCCTGTCCGATGATTGGGGTTGCCTATCTCCAAAGAGTGTCAAGTCTTTCTTGGATCATACACACCCCTTGCCTGGCTTGGTCCGAATAACGCAACAAAGCATGCGTTTGCCTGGTTTGTGTGATGTCGCATCAACCTTCGGTTACGGCTAAACTCATTCAAAAAGATGGCTCCCTTTTCGAAAGTGGCTTTGACTTTATGCCTACGTGATACTGCCCTTGTACCAACTCGCAAACGGTCTGAACAAGGGGAAAAGCTGTTCCTGTAGAAGTGACGAAGGCACGAGAGTTTCACCAAGAAAAATCCCCACTAGACCTTTTTTTTTGGGTTTTTTTTTGAAAGGTGTTAGACATAAGGGATTTAAAGTACCGGCTGATGGCACTATGCACTTTCAGTCGACACGCTATCCTTGTTGCTGCAAAATATCAGCCCCGTCCGTCGAACAACAAGCCAAGGTTTGATATCGACAGTTCCCCATACATTGGCTGTGCTTTAAGACCCCTCCCGATGCATCTCACGACCACCTTCTTGGCACTGGCATTGGCCATCGATAACGCTAATGCGTTCTGCTACCGAGAGGGTAGGTCGGGTGAATACGGCAAGTGGTTGAGGGAGAAGGACATCCTCGTGGACACCGAACGGCTCAGCTTCGCATGCGCAAACCTTGTCGGCAACGGCGATGTGAAGTTCAGCGCTTACGAGACGAGGAGGACTTGTATGCAGCAGGACTTGCGTACCAAGTGGGACTTTTCCATCAAGGTGCGTCACCGCAAGGGCTGTAACTCGATTATTGACAACAGCCTTGCGCTTGGCCTTCATAATCTTCCGGGATGAAGCTGACAAGCTGCACAGAGCAACACTCACCCAGGTAGCGATGGCGAATCGCCCTTGTCGATGGAAAAGTGCATGGAGCTTCTGGGGAAAGAGGCATATGGCTGTGAATACGGCGGGGAAACTTGGACCGGGGCTTGGCTCGTCAGGTATGTTTCAGAGCATTTGACTTCATATAGGCTATGTTGACTAACAAATGAGGCTGCGGCCTTCACTAGCGTTGATCCGAATTTCGGTAGCTGCATGGGCTGAGTTACACGAGCTCTCTGGAGACTTATCACTTTTCATATCTTCTCTCTAGTTGCTTAGCAAGAGCAATGATGCTGGATGCAACCCAGTCTCGGACCACTCTCTCCTCTGATTCAGTACAGGACTCTGATGGCACGTCGTGAGATTGAGAGAAGCGGAACTTCAATGACAAGCCCCAAAGGCGGCTACAAAGTTATATCTCATAATCAATTCTTGCAACCGAGTTATTGCAATACCGCCCGGTTCTGTCTGCGTTGCAGAGCCCGCAAAATATGTACCGGAATGTCAAATAAAGGTACTCGAGTTCTTCTGGTAATGCGTGACTCAGATGACGAATCGACCTGGCGTATACACGCGGGATGTCAGTAAAGCTGCCTATGAGAGCTTACATTGCTCCTCCCACTAGTTTGTCTTGGAACCCCAACCGTTTTCGGTCGGGCGTCAGCATCTGTTCAGCTCATTCACCGCTACAGCAGAGATCATTCCACGCCGTCCGTCCTCTTCGAAACACATCTTGTGCTTATGGTTGCACAAAAGCACCCCAGCTGGAATCGCCCGGTAAAACTCGGCGGGCACTGTCCCTGCGCGTGATTGGTTCTCCTCCGAGAGCACAAGGCCCCAAGACGCCACGGCTGGCTGTGCCCCTGTATGCTTATTCTGCCTCGTTGACTTGCAACTACAAGCAGACATATCTTATGCCCTTTCGCGCCACGATGACGAAGTTTCAGGCGGCAGGATGTGACCAGCCCACCCCTTTGAGGGTTCCAGTCGTGCTCTCCCTCGGCCGTGCCTTGGGTTTTCAGCTTGCGCCTCTGTTCGTGTCTTGAACCGCCATGAGCCTTCGAGGATTCATTGTGGCGGACTATAAGCGAGCTCCACTACTCGTTCACTCCAACTGATATATAACCTCCCTTCTGCTCGTCAAGTATCTTACTATTTCCTTTACAATACAACCAACTACAATATCTGTCTCATTGAAAGAACTCATCATCATGTCTTCAGATGGAACCCGAGGCCCTGTTCTTGTCCGTGGCATCAGGCCGGACGACCCAGGTTAGCAGCTACTCACTCCTTTCGGCTTGTTGCTAACTTGTTAAAGCCAACCCACCTGTGCGCATGGAGGTGCGTGATATGATCAAGGACCACCCCGATCAGTGGAACTTGTTTCTTCTGGGGTTGGAAAGATTCCAGAACTCAGTCGACGAGACAATGCCACTTTCGTGGTACGAGATTGCTGGTTAGTAACGGTCCAGATACCTAGAACGCATTCTGACGGCATCAGGCATCCACGGAATCCCGTACAAGAAATGGCCAGACAGGAGCTGGAACGACAAGATGGTCCGGGTCGATAACAGTTTCGGCGGGTTCTGTACCCACAGCTCCATCTTGTTTCTTCCCTGGCACCGTCCGTATCTCGCCCTGTTCGAAGTCAGTAGACGGTTTCAATCTATACCCTCTGCTGCAAATATTAACGGGGTCTAGGCCGAGCTCTACAAGCACGTGAACGCCGTTGCCCGTGAGTTCGAGGAGAGCGAGCGCAGGGTCGACTACGTCAAGGCTGCCAAGGACTTCAGGATGCCCTACTGGGACTGGGCCCGTCCTGACCTCGGCGTTTTTCCCGTCCAGGCGACCTCCCAAGCCCGAGTCCAAGTCAAGCGTCCTCATGGCAAGCAGCGCGATTCCATTCTCAACCCAAACCCTCTTGCATCCTACAAGTTCGGTGAGGTATCAAAGGGCGACAGGAGGATCAACACGGTGAATTTCTCTCCAAACAATGCGGTGTATTTCATGTATCTGACTTCAACGACTAGTTTCCGAGAATCGGTGGCACCGTCCGCCACCCGGGTCAACCCAACAACAACGAGCTCATGGAGCAACTCACCAGCTTCTTCACCGGGACAGACCCCGATCAAGCCTCCCGCGGCAAGAACCTGACGGAACGTGTCATGTTCATCCTCCAATCCTACCGCGACTTCGGGTCGGCCTCGCACAACCGGTTCAACCCACCCAAGGAGCCGGGACAACCCAACTTCACCGAATGGGGTAGCATCGAGGACATCCACAACGCCATCCACAACTACACCGGCGGCGGGGGCCACATGAGCGACCCGGGGATCGCCGCGTTCGACCCCATCTTCTGGCTCCACCACGTCAACGTCGACCGCCTGTTCGCCATCTGGCAGGCCTGCCACGACGACCCCGACGACCCGTCCACCTACGTGACCGACCAGACCGCCGGCACCGGCGCGTTCGGGGGCAACTTCATCGTCAGGGCCGGCGACCCCGAGACGATCGAGACCCCGCTCGCCCCCTTCGCCGAGTCCGCGGCCGGGACCGACCAGGAGTTCTGGACGTCCGAGGGCGCGAGGTACACGACCGCGTTCGGCTACGCCTACCCGGAGACCCAAAAGTCAAGGTTCCCCACCAGGGAGGCCGTCCTCAACGAGCTCGACCGGCTGTACGGGAGGAACGCCTCGCTGGCCAACATCCTGAGGAGCGGCGACGAGGACTTCCGGGCCGCCTCCGAGGAGCTGCGCTCCCGCGCCAGGGCCCACCTGAAGGCCGAGAAGCCGTCGCCTGCCGCCGCCGCCGCCGCCGCCGCGCCCGTCGCGGACCAAAAAGCCGCGCAGGAGCCGCTGGCCGCCCGCGCCGACGAGCCGGCCGACGACGTCGAGCTGCCGGAGGGGGGCCGCGACCTGAAGAAGCTGGTCGGGCCCGACAACAAGTACCTCGAGTGGCTCGTCGACATCAAGGCCGAGAAGGCCGAGCTGGGCGGCAACTACGTCGTCCACGTCTTCCTGGGCGACCCGGACGACGGGGCGCCCCTCCTCTACGTCACGAACCACTCGCACGTCGGCGCCTTCGCGACCTTTGGCCAGAACGAGGACACGCCCTGCCGGAACTGCCAGGAGGGCCGCGCGGCGGGCCGGCGGATCACCGGCCAGATCCCGCTCACCGTCGCTCTGGCGGAGCGGTACGTCGCCGGCCTGGTGGGCAGCCTGGCGCCCGAGCACGTCATCCCCTACCTGCAGAAGAACCTGCACTGGCGCCTGACGCTATCCGACGGCGAGCCCCAGCCGCGCGGCCGGCTCAGCAACCTGCTCGTCAGCGTGGTGACCAACGAGGTGACCGTCCCGGACAGCCCTACGGGCCTCCCGAGGTACGCGGACGAGGTGGTGCCCCGTCCCGAGGTCACCACCAAGCGCAACGGAGGCGGCCGCGGAGATGGCACTGGATACGATGGCACGAACTTCTAGTTGGCCCACAGTGGTTTATCAGGATGCAAACTGTGTTTTGCTATATGTGTTGCGGGCTTTGTGGCGATGCGGGTGTTCGCAGCAGCCGTGAAAGACTGTCACGTTGGTTTTCAGGTTGAATGGCAATCTCCAACTGATCTACCGACCCTGTACTTATTTCAACAGACGCAGCGTGTCTATCTCCGTAACAGTTCTAGGCAAATAATACACGAAAAAGAACTGTTAGTTTTCAAAGAGGATGAGACCGAATTGTGAAATATCAAAGTGAATAACATCGAGTCTATATAAGGTGATTCGCTTCCGAGGGCCCCGATTCTGGGCTATCCCAAGGTCAACAGTGTGTGAATACCTAAATCGACACGCCGTTTGCTCTTGATGCCAAGGGTCAGTATACCACAGGAACCAAGTAGTCGATGCAAATGCCTCGCCGTTTCGTTAACCACGAGAAGAGATACCCTTTCCCCCCGTCTCTCGAAGCCCAAGGCCCTAGATTGGCAACCCGGCATAGACTCACGATCCTAGCTTCCCGCCATTAACCTCATGCAAACCAGGCATTTCCTCAGGGTGCTCACAACGGCGTCCCCGATCCACACGGATCGCGCAAAAGGTATGATGGCCTCCGCCGGGGAGAAGTTGGGAAAGAGACGTACAGTGTGTAGTTCTACACAACAGAAACACAAGGCACCCAGAATTGAATAAGCCTCATGTCGAGTAACACACAACATGACGAGGACCTTGGCCAGAGATGCTACAACGGACGCAACGGGGTACCAAGGCAATGACTGGGAGCAAATTACGACACATGCCAATACAACGCAGATCTCCTACGAGCAAACTGAAAACAGATTGCAAATGCCCAGTCGCACACACAACTGTTATCTTTGCTGATTCTAGGGAAAAGAAAAGAGTCAATGCCTCGGACGGCGCGGCAAACGTGCCATCATGGCATCATCCCGACTGGCCAAGGTAACATCACGTTACGACGGCTAGGTGTATCTACGCACGTGGGCGAGCCCGAGTGCGGCGTTGCAGCGTTCGATATCCGCTCTTTGGGGGGGGGGGGGGGGGGGGGGGGGGGGGGGGGGGGGCAATCTCGGTTTGGTGAGTATTTTCAATCGAGATGCCCTCGATGCCCTGTTCGGGCTCTCCGCAACGAGCATCCCTGCGTCTCTGCCACCTGCTATATCAATGAACGATGTGGGGTCAGAGAGAACTGCATGTACGTGGGTACGGCGATTACGCCGTGTGCAAAGAAAGAAGAAAACCATACGCCGTGCCAGAAAAAGTAAAAATGAAAATGCGAAACATAGTAGAAAGAAAAAAGGAAAAGGGAAAAAAAAAAGAAACTACTCCAAAAAGCTGTCGTGATGATGCAGCTCTCGGGTGCACTAGACCCAACTCCCCAGGGTTCAGGGATCCGTAAAGCACCGGCAGGCCGGTTCCTGGGACTTTCTCGAGTTCAATATAAAGGCCGCGGCGGTGATGCATTCCAGACAAGAGACCACATGGAGGATCTTCTGCCTCTCGTTGGACAGAAACAACCAGGGACAGGGTCAATGCAGCCCTGCGCGGCCGCCTAGGACGATCATCTCATGTTACAGAATCGAAGGAAGGTGGTGAACCATGGGGGGTCTCTCCAGCTGCTAGGGGGGGGGGCGGCCCATGTAGCCATGCAACTGGGATGGAGAGGTTCAAACGGCAGATCAAAATCAAAGAAGAAAAGAAGAGGAAAAAAGAAAAAAACATAACTCGTACGGCGTAGGCGTTGCCTTGAGTGGAAGAGGCAAAAAAGCGGTGGGGAAAGCTCCTATGAGGTTGCAGAAGCTAGGTTGTGCTCCCCGGGTTTCAGAGCGATGGCTAGACACATTTAGATTCAGGTACAGCAAAAGGGTGAAAGCTACTGCGCCACGCTGACAGTCCGGGGAAGGCGACAGGGTTTCCGGCAGAGCCTCAGGGAGGAGGGACAGGTAATAAAAGGGACGGTCAGGACGAAGTGTCAAGGTGCCCGTGCTCGCGGGAGATGACTCCCTCATGTGTGTGTGTGTGTGAGTGATAGGGGGCATTCCAAAAGGTGGTCTGGATGACGCGGATCGGCCCAACCCTTGCTGGACAGTAAATGAGACAGACGCCCCTAAGGTGCAGTTGTTCATCAGTAGAGTAGCTACACTACTCAGTACACGCAAAAGGGGACCCAAGACAGCACTGAAGCAGATTGAGGCCTCTTGATGCTATCCTGCCCTGGAGTGCCGAGCACGTCACGCGGCACGCCGGAAGCACGCAATATTGTGTACGACACGGCAGACACCCGCTGATTATCTAGAGTTCAGGTAGACGACAGAGCAGAGAGGGAGGAGCCTGGGGGGGTGGGTTGGGCCTTACATAGTAGTGATGCGGTTTTGCCGAGCACGTTGCTGATTGATTGGCGGCGAGGGGCCGGCCGGGGTTCGGGCATGGGAAATTGAGAACTGAGGCTTGGCGCAAGCTTATGACTTCAGAGTTCCAGAGCTGGGAAAATGGGGCCCATGGAGCTCTCCAAAAGAGCAGCATCTGGGTAAACACTTTGAGACGTGTCAAAAAAAGGGAGTTGCGTCTGGCTCAGACGGTGAATAGACGGACGCACCGTCCCGTCCGGACTGGACTGCCTTTGGCGGGGAGACTATTCCGTCGACCGAACAAGACAGGGAACGAGGGTGTTGCATTCGAGGCGAGAGTGTGTGGCCGGGGCCGGCTAGGCTAACCTCGTTGGTTTGATCTGCGGCCGACAAAGATAGTGGAAGAGGTCAAGAGGATGTCGATTAGATGGCCCGACGGGATCGTTTGCGGCGTCGTTTCCAGGTTCTGTCTTGGGCCGCCTAGTGGCCGGTTTGTGACAATTCACCGATGTCATGCTGTGGAACAAACGGGCCAGTCGTCCACGATATCGGGTTGGACCAGCGACAGTGGTGACGACACCTGCATGGTCGATGAGATAGCAACGTGTACATGAGTCGGACGCTCTCGCGCTGGTCGCTGTCGCCCTAACCATGACGATTGGCGGTGTTGGGTTAAAGAGATATGCCACACCCGCGCATGGATCCAGACGACGTGCCGGCCAGTGCAACACACCCACTCACTCGAGCAGAGCTTCCGGCCATTCGCTCTGCGCGGATGACGGATCAAACCATCTTTAGCGCCATGTCATAAACAACCGGATAAACAAGCGACGAGGAGCGCGAGCAGCAGCCTTGCAACGCTAGCCAGTGGCCGTAGGAGTGGCCCGCTCCGACGAAGTGGTGCGGCACCCTGGGAGCGTCAAAAAGGGGGGGGGGAGGGTGAGGGGGTCCGACGATAAGGACGGTAGAGGACGCAGGCGGGCAAGTCAACGCTATTTCTGGCCCTGGCTAGGGACTACCTACTGATATGAGAGGCGGGAGATTCGGCCATTGGGACGACAAATCGACTTCTTTCATCTGGCAGGATGCCTGGTTTCGCGTCGTGGCATCCGTCTGATACATGAAATTCCAGGCGACGAGACACCAGAAAGCGTCGGCTTTCGGATGGGCCTGTAAGAAGTCGAGGAAGGACAACGTGCGCTCGAGAAGAGTTTCGGGATCAACGGCCTGGCGCTCGGTCGCGTCGCCGTCGGTCAATGGGAGAGACACTGCTGCAGTTGGGTGATGTGTCGGTGTACGCACGGCGTGTGCTTTCCGGTCTGAGATGCTGTCAGGCCGGGGAACAGTTCCGAGACTCTATGCTGTGGATGTGCATCGCATCGTACCCAGCGGTGCAACGACGCTGCTTACATCATGGCGGGAACTGTATCAACTGTATGTATATGTGTCATAGTAGGCAGCGGAACGCCGGATAGGTAGTCATGTAAACGCTTGGTGCACGAATACCTACGGGCCGCCGGTCGGCTTGGGGCTCAGCTAATAAGGAGCGATATTCGAGGTCGTCAATTAGGTAATGGCGGTTCTCGTGACTCGAAGACATGAGAATCAGTGGCGGGCGACGCTTGGTGGAGGATCTACAAGGTAGGTACCTACTGGGTATGTAGGCCGGCAGGCAAAATGCTAGAGGGTCATGGACAGCCGGATGGTGACTGTCCCCAATGGCTGAAGGGACGGACCCCTTGCGATTCGAGTCGGGACAGCTTCTGGCCGGGGTTGTGTCTTGGGCCTTTCCAAGCGTTTGGCATTCGGCGTCTGGTGAAGGCGGCCCAGGACTCAATGGGCAACGACGGAGGACGATGTACGACGACGGACTAGGGCGGGCAATTGAAAGGCTCCGGGAGCCAGGCTAGCAGTCCCGTGGACGGCGTTGCACGGTACAACAAGCAGGGCTTGGACGAAAGGGTTAGTACCTGTATGTACTTGGTAGCGGTAAGTACCTACAATATTTGTACGATACGGATACATAGTTCAGATACCGGCAGCGACCGGGGTTAGGCAGGGCAGGGCAGGGCAGGGCAGGGGACGCCCGCAGACGTGGGAACGAGAAGGACGGGGGAGGGGATGGATGGCCTTGTTTCGTTTTGCGCAAGGCCGAACCGGTGAGCGCTGAGGTGGTGTCTGTCTATCTGTCTGTCTGTCTGTCTGTCTGTCTGCTGCGATGCAATGCGATGTATGTAGTGCAATGCAATTCGGTGTAGACTGAATGATGGTGCGCTGGCATTGTATGTTTGCCCGGCTGGTTGGCTGGCTGGCTGGTTGAGTTGTCAGTCGAGTTTTTTTGTTTGCCCTTACGACATCGATGTGTGTATGTAGCGTATATGGGTGGTTTCCGTACCTAGCCTTTGCACTTCGTGCTTGGTGTGCTTGGTGAGCCACGTGCCGATGGCAAGAAGCCGCCGAGAAGCCGTGTGTCGAGAAGCCGTGAAACTAAGCCGATGTCGATGGAGGAACACGCGGCGTGACTTTGGCTTCCCTCGAGTCTTGGGAATGCGTTTCGACCGTTGTTGGCCTTTGGGGGAGTGCGGTGCGGTGCGGTGCGGCACAGGTCAGATTGTCGAGTGACGCCCGCTGCGAGCTCCGAAAAGAAGGGATGGAATGCAACAAGTACATGGACCTACCTACCTACCTACCTACCTTAGGTAATATACGATGTAGGTAGATAGGTAGGTAGTGGTGTTGGGTTCGTGGTTCCTTCCCACGATTGTTTCCTCCCCCAGCCCAGCCCAGCTGAGCCCAGCCCAGGGGCAGGTGTTACTTACCAAGTAGATCGTACTTTCCACACGTGGGAGGGCGGGCACAAGTCACTCGCCATACATTCAACGAGGACGGGTACACCAGGCGTATCTGGCGCTCCATCGTTATCCGCAGTACATGGTCTGCGGCCCATCGACCACTCAATCTCATGTACCGTACCGTACTATGGGTACCGTATCGTAGGTACCGTACCTCTTCCCTCGTGGCCCTAGCATCCATCCATCCCTGCCCGCTGCTCTACGCTACGTCCACTCCCTCCCCGGCTGATAGCAGCTTCGCAGAGAGATTGGGAAAGGTGCCCAAACACTTCCTTCTCTCTACCTACACTAGACTCGCGGTTGCGATAACGAGGTTGATGCCGACCGATGAGCCACTGCTGACATTTGCTTTGCAGGTAGGTATCTAGGTCTAGGTATCTTTGGCCCGAAATCTATCGTGCAGATACGTCTGACTTGCAGACCAACAGTACTTACCTAAGGTACTTTGTATTATGTAAGTAGATTCGAATACCTACCTATCCAAGACTTGCCCCTCATTCACACCGCATTCCCCTCAGTCAGATCAGGGAGATTCGGATGCTCTTGTCATCATGTCATTTCCCTCCATTGTTGGTCGATCCGGGCATCTGTTGAGATGCAGCCCAATGACTTTGGCACTCAGGTAGGTAGGTACTCGGTACGTGTACATTCATACATTCATCCATCCATCAATCAACAGCACAGGCCACCGGAAGAAGCCCACAAGGTGCCCGCCCGCAAAGTGCCCCCAAGTCGAGTCCACACAAAGTCCACTCTGCCCACCGCTCACAGACCGAGTTCGCGTCGCATGGAAGCGCATCGCACGCATCGCATTGGCTGCGGTGCCTTTTCTTCTTCTCCTTCTTGTTCTTGCATCTTCTTCCTCCTGTTTTGGCATCCCTTCTTGCTCGTGTCAGTGCAGGGGTATGTACGCCTAGGTAGTCATGTGTAGGCAGGGAGGCATGCATGCGTGCATGCATTCGGAGCCATCGCCGACTGGACTGCATGGCTTTCTGCCCCGTGATTCCGGCAAATGAATAGAAAATCGAGCAAAAAATGATATATATGTATGAAAAGAAAGAGAGGGAGAGAAAAAAGAATAGAATAAAAGCCCAATCGGGCTGTATTTTCCACCTCGCACGCCCTTGTCCTTCTCCCAGCACACGCCTCCCATAAACACTCGAACCGAGCCTAACCTAAACTCAGGCACCTTGCAAATACAGCCCAAATACCTACCCATCTCTCTCTCTCTGTTTCTCTTTCTCTCTCTCTCACCCTGTGCCTCTCCACCCCTCCCTCCGGTCCCGGCCCCGGTCCTCCTCCCTGCCAGCTTCTCTCTAGCATTGGCATATCCGTAGATTAGGTACCTACCTACCTACCTACCTACGTAGTGAACCAGTGCACTACTGCGCCAGTGGGCAGGCAGTACGGATACCTGTACGAAGTAGCCAACAGGCACCAACCAAGGGTAATAGGTGGCATATCCGTACCTACACCTACAGGGTGCCTTGCCATGTATGTACCTTACCATGTTATGTACTAAGGTATGTACGAAGTAGTACAGGTACCAACAGTACCTATATGATAATTACGGGGCTCCAATCACTCCACTCCATTCTCGGCCCGCCCACTTTCTCTCTTTCCTCCCCACACATGCGTGCGTCGTGACGTTCCTTTTCCTTCGCCCCCCAATTCTCTTTCCTTAGCAAATCTCCCACCCACACACACACACACACACACACATCACACACATCACATCTGCGTACACTTCACAGACGCAACGCAACCCACGTCCACGCCGCGAGCCATCCCTACGATTCTCCCCTCGTCTCCCCCCCCCCCCCCCCCCCCCCCCTTTTCTTTCCGCCCAGAAGGACAACCGGCGAACCAATCCTTCAAATCTTTCCGAGTCTCGCCAGATGTTTCCCTCATGTCCAGCCCGCCTCGTAACGCCCGAAATGCCGCACCCGCGACCCTGGTGAGCCCCGCGCATTCGTCGTCGACGACCTCGTCGTCCTCCTCGCCCATTCCCATCACCACTCCTACCACCACCACCACCATCACCACCACCACTGCTTCCGCTCCCGTTTCCAGCTCCGCGCTCTGTGGGAGTCACTTCCCGTCCGATCCAGCTGCTGCTCCCGCCGCTGGTGCTGACGGGCCTGCCCCAGATCCTGGAGCTGGATCGGACGCTGCCCTTGCCGCCGTCGCTGCCGCTGCCGCCGCCGCCGTCGCTGCCCAGCAAGACCATCAGCAGCAACCGCCTCTGCCCTCCTCATCCCTCCCGCCCTCGCTTCCGGACACCCCCCTGGCCCAAGTTGCAGATCTACCCCCTGCCACGGCCGCTGTCACCCAGCACCAGCAGGATACCTCGAGCCATGTCGACCCGAATATTAAAAAGCCCCGAGGCCCTGCCGCCCTCCCGAGGCAGTCCGGTCCGTCCTTGCTAACCCAAGCACTCGCCTCAGCTCGCGGCATCCCTTCGAGATCAAATTCCTACCACCATCAGCCACAGCAACCCCACGCCCAGCCCTCGTCGTCGTCCGCCTCCGAGTCACAGCGCTCCCTGCCCTCTGCCGCCGTCCTCGACAACCTTCCCAGCAACCCTTCTGCCGCTGCTGGCCTGGACCCTCTCGCTCGAGATAATCGCAATGCCCTCTCCCTTCCCGGCCAAGGCGCCTCAGTAACCCCTCGAAGCGCCCCTCAGCCCGCCTCTGTATCACCACTTGAACCCGCCGACTCGACCCACGCTGCCAAGCCGCCCGCCGCCGCCGACATGGAGGTTATGCCATCTCCCACCTACGACATCTCCAGCTTCCAGGGTATCAGAGCCATGTTGCTCGACCACAGGGACTTTCTCAGGGGTACGCGGTCGCGAGGCAGGGGCTCCTCCTTGGAGCGCGTCGACCCGGAGTCGAGAGGAACAGGACGCCTGCGCAACACGCGCGCCCACTCGCATTCCACAAGTCCTGAAGACTCCTTCATTCCCCCCGTCCGCTCCCTGGATCAGAAGCTTCACAAGGACGCCGCCGCCGCCGCCGCACCAGAAGGACGACCCAAGAAGCTCGAGCAGCGCTTCTCCGTCGGCCCCGAAAAGATATGGTCCATCGGCTCAAGCGAGGCCATCGATGGCCAGGAGGATGGTCAGGTTGAGAAGTCGGTCCACGAGGCCATGATCGGCGCCGAACCGAACGCCCGCAGCCGCAAGGCTAGCTACAGCCTCCGCTTCTTCCGCGAGGGATTGCCCAAGGAGGAAAAGACACCTAGCCGCAGAAAGGACACGCGCCCCAAGGACAAGCCCCTCCAGGGCCACGAAACACAGGAGCCCTTATCCCTCGACATTGCTGTCGAGGACTTCGCCAAAGTTGCTACCTCGCAGCCATCTCCCTGGCTTTCCGACAAGAAGGACCGCTTGCCCAAACCGCTGGAAAGAGTAAAGACTTTCCCCCTCCAGTCACCCCGGGCTGGCGAAACCCCTATTCTCACCGAGTCGCCCACCCAAGATTATTTCGGCCTGAGAAAGGTCAATGGCGACATCTTCCACAAGGCGGACGCCGGGGGCGCTAGGCAAGCTGACACCCAGGCCGACTTCAAGCCAGAGGACTCCGAGGGCGATGTCTCGCTTCCTGCCGTCCAAGGGACCCAGGCGGATGATCCCCGATGCCGATCCACCGACAGCAGCGAACACGGTGAAAGCCACGAAGAGGGAGACGAGTCGAGCGAGGAAAAGATTTCCTCGGCAGTATTCGTGCCGCATCCCGGCCTGGAAGAGGCCGCCGAGCGTGAGCGGGACGTGGCGAAGCCGAGACAGACGGCGGGCTCCCGCGTCACCTCCAGAGCCGAGGACTTTCACCCTTGGCTGGTCAAAGCCGACGAGCCCGAGCCCGAGGAGGAGGAGGAGGCCTCCCCCGATCAGCCTCCCGACACACCCTCGCAAAAGCCCAAGCCGAAGCGACTCCCCGAAGAGCCGAACGTTACTCTTCGTGAGGTCCAGCCCGGCACCATCAACGATCTTGCCGTTGAAGAAGAGCTGGAGCCGCCGAGGCCACAACAAGTCCCCGCCCATCTGGACGAGCATACCCACCATCACCAAGCCGAGCCGAAACAGCCTCTCGAGGCGATTGAGCTCATTCCCTACAAACATCAGGTCGGCGGCCATACCACGCTCTGGCGCTTTTCCAAGAGGGCTGTGTGCAAACAGCTCAACAACAGGGAGAATGAGTTCTATGAGAAGGTAGAGCAGGACCATCCGGACTTGCTGCCGTTCCTCCCTCGGTACATTGGCGTGTTGAACGTCACGTTTCACAAGCAGCCCCGGCGCAAGTCGACCCATAAGCGTGACGATGCACCGGTCCTAGAGCGCAGGAAGACCGGGGACAGCGGGACAACGGTCTCGGCGTCGCCTTCAAAGTCCAACGCTACGAATGGCAACTCAAACGGCGCGTTCCAGGCCAACACGGACCACCGCAGAATAATCAGCCAGTCACTGTCGAACGCACCGGAGCCCATACCGACCGTCACGTTCGACGACAACTGGCACATTCTGCCAAGAAATCTGCTTCAACCGACGCCGCCCCCTACCGCCGCTTTGCCGGCCCGCGGCCGGAGCACATCGTCCTCGGGTCTGCCCGATTACCCCGAACCCGGCAAGTTTCCGTCTCCCACAAGGCCCAGCTTGGACGAGAGACACGCCAACAGCTGGGGTGCGACGACTGTCAACAAGCGGCTGCGCAACGAGGTGTTCAACGACGTCTTTCTGAAGCAGCCGATTCCGATTCATAAGCACCGTCGGCCCCACCAAAAGTCGATGGCCTTCCGGAAGCCGCCTACCCTACGGCCTACCAACTCTGTTCCCGACCTGGTGCGCATGCAAGACCCGTCTGCCCAAGAAGGCCATGCGCCTCAGCGCTCCAGCCCGCTCCGGCCAAAGAGCTCTTCGCCGCCCCCGACGGAAAGCATCCCAATGGAGCGTCCCGACCGTCCTAGCCACGCAGAGGCAGCAGAAGCGGATGACGGCGACGTCAAGGACATGACGGGCACGAGTGCACCGGAGCCGGAGACGCTGGCGGACAAGATCATTGCGCAGAAAAAGAAGAGGCGCTACTCCGGTACAGGGCTCCGACGGAAGCCACGAACAGTCACGGAGTCTAGAGGGCATCTCAAGTACTGGGAGGAGGCGGACGACGCTGGCTATAGAGGCGGAGACGAAGGCGGGCAATCCCTTGTCGCATCGCAAGTGAACTCGCCCATGATGGAGGCACCGAATGCGAATGGTGCGGGCTCTCATGAAGGAGACGCGAGAGAACTCAGTCTTCCTGGCTCTGCTGCAGCTACACTTGACACGGAAGCCGCCTCGCACGAGGCTGAGCATCATCATTCCACGTATGCGTCGACGGTGCCGTCCGAGATGCCCAGTCCCACTCAAGAGTTCCACAAAATCCCGCGTCCCGTGAACCCCAAGGAAGCACAGACACAGCGGGACTCGCGTGTGGAGTACTTCCTCTTACTGGAGGACCTCACAGCAGGCATGAAGCGACCGTGCATCATGGACCTGAAGATGGGCACCAGGCAGTACGGCGTCGAAGCCACGCCCAAGAAGCAAAAGTCGCAGCAGGGCAAGTGCGCCAGGACTACGTCGCGTGAACTTGGCGTGCGTGTGTGTGGACTACAGGTCTGGGACGTCAAGAGCCAGAGCTACGTCTTCAAGGACAAGTACTTTGGGCGCGACCTCAAGGCCGGCCAAGAGTTCCAGGACGCGCTGACGCGGTTCCTCTACGACGGCGTCGACCACTCTAGCATCCTGCGGCACATCCCGACCATCCTGCAGAAACTGGACCACCTCGAGTCGATTGTCAAGAAGCTGGACGGCTACCGCTTCTACGCCGCCAGCCTCCTCATGTTTTATGACGGCGACACGACGACCGAGGGTAACGAATACGATACAGTCGTTGACGATTCTACGACTGACTTTGCAACCGACACGGAAGAGACGTCGGCGTTGCGCGAGAAGAAAAGGCAAAACAAGAAACGCGGCATTGACTTCAAGATTGCCGATTTTGCAAACAGCCTTACCAAGGGTGACCTTGCCGAGGGGAAGCCATGCCCGCCTCAACACCCCGACGAGCCGGATCGTGGCTTCCTCCGAGGCCTTCGAACGTTGAGGAAGTATTTCCTAAAAATCCAGAAAGATACCCGGGCCGCCATGGGCCTGGACTGCCATGGACGCAGTAACAGAACGGACGTTGACGATGTCGATATTGACCACGTACCTGACGACGAGGGGCTCGTCAGCGAATGAATGATTGGGAAGGACGGTGTCTCTTTTTCTTCCATGTTGATAATTTGGGGTTGTAATTCTGAATTGGGGTCGGGAATAGCAGCTGGCATGGAGAAACGGACGGACCGGCGGAGTCAAGGATGTCATTTGGCAACATACCCGGCATCAGCCTGGCGTCATAACACAAGATTACAAGGAAACTGAGATGTTTTGTATTTCACTTTTCTTCTCCGACGAGGTTTGAGTGGAGGTGGCTTCGCCCAGTATGGGGCCGTTGTCTGACGTGAGTTCTGATGGCGTTGCAACAGATTTGGGGGTAAGCTAAGTTTGGCCACGCGCGATGAACAGGTGCAGCAGCAGATTGGACTGAGAGAAGTGAGTGAGTGACACTCACAGAGAAAGGGACTCGGGCTGGTGGTGATCATGGCGTTGGTTTTGGCTAGATGTTAGACAAAAAAGAATGAGCTTATTCTACATTTCTGGTGCGCGCGCGCACGCGTGTCCTCTGTTTCAACAATTCTGTCTCGGCTCGAAACATCGGAGCCGAACTATAGCAAACCACGTTTCCAGGGCGGTCCGTCCCTCCGTGAGAGGGGTTGCATACGTAACCTTGGTGATACACAACGATACTCTCACAGAGTCAGCTAAACAGAAGTATAAGTATAATAATGCCCGACACACTCGACACCGTAACGGAAGGTTTCTAGATGAAAACACCCAGTATAAGCATAGCAGCACGTTTCCAAGGGGTGTAAAGGACGTTTTCCAAGGCGGTCCCTCTGTGGAGGGAGGGGTCGCATACGTAACCCTGGTGATACACGAGGATGCATGCTCTCACACGGATTGAACAGAAGTATAAGCATAATGCCCGACGATCAACACCACAATGGAAGGTTTCTAGATAGAACCGCAGTATAAGCATAACCGCCCGATGCCCAATCGTGATGAAAGGTTGCTATGAATAGATGGAAACACGAGACCATCCAAACACCGGAATCAGACGTTTCACTTCACGGTGCCGATTCCCGCCCGACCCCGCGGGTCCGGGCGCGTTACGTAATCGACCCTGATCGACCGCCGATACGTACTCTCGACACACACATACATACAATGCACCCCGGACGAACCGACTCATCCCCACTGCTCCCACGACAACAGACGTCTAGACACACACACACACACAGCAAAACACGGGCTTAAAACGTCGCGCATCAACATCGCGACTGGGCCGAAGAATTCAGTGGACACACCACCACCCCCACACACCCAACCAACGACAAACAATGGGCTCGGTCCTCTCCGCCATCCGCTCCGTGTCCAACACGGTCGGGGCCGTGTTCAAGCTCCTCCTCGACCTGAACGCGCAGTACCAGGCCCTGCTGGTGCGGGTCAACTCGGCCCCGGGCCTGCCACACGAGAAGCCTTCGAGCCCGTACTGGCTCGACGACCCGCCCTTCCCGGAGCTCGCGGACATGCGGTCCGAGACCCTGCCGCGGGAGGCCGACGTCGTCATCATCGGGAGCGGCATCACGGGCGTGTCGGTCGCCAAGAGCTTGTTCGCCGCCAGCAGCAGCGGAGGCGGCGGCGGCGGAGGCGACGGCCCGAGGGTCGTGGTGCTCGAGGCGCGGTCGCTCTGCGCGGGCGCCACGGGGCGGAACGGGGGCCACCTGAAGGGGAGCCCGCACGAGCTGTTCCCGCGGCTGGCGCGGCACTTTGGCAAGGAGGGCGCGGCGCGGCTGACGCGCTTCATGCTGCGGACCGCCGAGGCCGTGCTGGAGGTCGGCCGGGCGGAGGGGAGGGAGGTGGCCGAGTGCAGGGCCGTCGAGACGGTCGACTTCGTCCTCGACGACGACGGCTTCGACGAGGTCAAGAGGCAGTGCGAGGAGCTGCGGCGGTGGGTGCCCGAGTTCGAGGTCGAGGTGCTGGGGCGGGAGGAGACGGTGGCGAGGTTCGGGTGCGACGGGGGCCACGTCCGCGGGAGCCTGGTGTACGCGGCCGGCGCGCTCTGGCCGTACCGCCTCGTCACGGCCGTGTGGCGGGAGCTGCTGGACGCGCACCCGGGGAGGCTGAGCCTGGAGACGGGCACGGCCGTCGAGGCGGTCGCGCTGGACGCCGCGGCGGGCGAGTACTACGGGGGCAGGCCGTACGTCGTGAGGACGTCGAGGGGCGCGATCCGGGCGAGGCACGTCGTCCACGCGACGAACGCGCACGCCGGGCAGTTCCTCACGGGGCTGCGGGGGAAGCTGACGGGCCTGAAGGGCCACATGACGGCGCAGCGGCCCGCGCACGAGGGGGGTCCCGGGGTCGTCGGCGGCGGCGGGGGGTTCCGGTGGAAGGACGGGGTCGCGCCGGGGACCAGGTCGTGGAGCGTGCTGTACGGAAAGGGCCTGTTCGACTACGTCACGCAGCGGCCGAACGGGGACGTGATGCTGGGCGGCGGGTTCGAGCGGAGCACGGCGGACGGCGTGGACATGATTGGCGTGTGGGACGACTCGACCACGGACGGGCTGACGATCGCCCACGTGTCGGGCGTGATGAACGCCGTGTTCGGGGCGGGCTGGAACGGAGACGTGATCCGGTCCTGGAGCGGGATCCTGGGGTTCACGGGCGACATAGCGCCCTTTGTCGGGCGGGTCCCGAACAGCCTGACCGGGGCGAGGGCGTCCGCCGGCCCGTCGCAAGGGGTGAGGAGGGCCAAGATGCAAAAGGTGTTTGACGACTTGGACGTCAAGGAGAGCGGAGAGGCCGGGTGGAAGGGGGCCGCGGCCGGGGAGTGGGTCAGCGCCGGGTACAACGGCGACGGCATGGTGTGGGCGTGGCTCTGCGGCGCGGCGCTCGGCATCATGGTCGCCGGCAAGGAGCACGTCGCGATGGAGAAGGGGGACGGGATGCCCGGCGGCCGGCTGGCCGACTGGTTCCCACCGGAGCTGCTGATCACGGAGGCGCGTGTCAAGAAGGCGGACCTGACCAACTTGGTGGACGAGGTCTTGTAAAAATTGCCCGAAAAGACGTGTGTGTGTGTGTGTGTGTTGGGGCCAGGTGGAAATCCGCATGGGGCGTAGATCCCGGTCGGTAGTAAGACCACCAGAACCCGGGGGTACAAAAAAGAAAAAAGCCGAACGGGGGAAAGGTGAGACGCATGGTTGGGGAGGAAGTCTGTTTGATTAGTTAATGGGGTCTCTTATGTCGTGTGCACAGAATATTGTGTCTTTATATTCTCAAGAATGAACAGATCTGTTGCTTTCTTCTCAAGTTGACATGGTAAAAGAGCCGCAAAATGCGGAAACCGACGTGTAACACTGCCGGCATGTGCTGCGTTTTAATACCTTGGACAATACAGAATATGTATCTCATAGCACAAGGCGACTGTGAAGCTTGTACGGCTAGTAGGTTGCCTTACTACCTGACTTAGCAAGGGTTATGTCAGCTATGATGAGATGTATAACAGCAACTTTGGCTGAGTATGTACTATTCTATTCGTATTCGAACCCTTGATACGGTTTTGTTCTTTTTTTTTCGCCTCAAGGACGATTAAATCACTTTACTGTCTGCATATGCTCTCATTGATGCCTTGTTTTTTCTCTCTGGATGGTGGTGTGTACGATCTGGCCTAGAAGCCGTACATGACGAAAACTGGCAATAAAACCGTGATCATCACGGAATGTGAGCCGGGTGAAAGGGTGAGGATCTGTATGTTATTGATTTCGGTTGTAAGGAGGTCGCATTACCTTTTGTCAACGCACATGGTTCAACAGTGTGGTCCACTAATGACTGAAAAAAGCACACCAGTTGAGAAAAGCAACCAGTAAGTTAAAACCGATTAGCCCCGTGTCTCCGCCGCGGGGTACTAGTGATCTAAATAGGGCTTCTATAAACAGATGGTTGTGATCCTGCTGCCTTGGTATGATTTCCAGCTCAAAACAGCCTACAAAGACATGGGAGTAGTGCACATCATTCTCTAGGCAGGTAGTCAGACATTTGTTGTCTCTGTCTACAGAAAAGGCTGTGCATGGGGTGGAGCAGCCTTCATCAGAACACATCACATCCCAACTCGAATAGGCTGGCTTATAGTCTTTAGCAACCGCCGAGGCACTGCCTGCGCTCAGCCCCTCCAGGCACAGGAAAGACACTGCTGTTATAGCCGCTGCCTGATGGATTGTGGTAGGCCAAGGATTACCTACATGGGTTACTAGGTTGGTTGCTTGGCAAGGTAGACTTCAATCCCTCTCTGCTTACCCCTAAACAGCATGTAGCGATTCCTGCACCCTTGATGATCATGCCCATTTGTGGCAGTCATCCCGTAGCATTTGACGGAATGCAGACCGCGCCAAGAGTAAATTGACCAGCTTGCACCCCTTGCTCGCATCGTCGAATCCTATGGGCGGTGCTGTCGAGTACTTGACCGCCAAGAACTCCTAAACTTAGCAGACTGATCAGAGTCTCGTTCTTGGCGTATAGGATGTCCAAGAGGAGCGGGTAGGAATTTGGGGAGAGCATCACCAAACACTATACTGTTACTCTCTCAACTGGCCGCAACTATAAGAAGGGCAAGGTTTTGTTGAAGTGCAATGGGTCTTTTTCTTGTGCATACTCAACAACCCGAACTCGATCCACCTCATTCGACTTTTCAAAGATTATCTTTTCAATCATCCACGTAACAGAATATCAGTCCATCTGTCCCAAATTTCCATCCAACTTAGCACAATGAAAGCAACTCAGGGCCTTTTGCAGCTGCTTTTCATGGCAATTACAGTTGCTGGTTTGCCCCAGGCAGTTCGAACCGAGCCGTGCGTTACTCATTGATAGAATGAATCAAGGTCGAAACTAACAAACAAATAACAGAGAAGCAAGAGACATCCAGAAACGCGCCCCGTTTGACCCCCTGGCGAGATGCAAGGAACGTCGGCCCGCCGCGGACGAGCTGATGCTGATCAGCTACGTGGGCCACAACATCGTGTTCAAGCCCGCGGAGCAGAAGTTCGACTCGGAGAGCGGCGACCGCTACGCGTTCCTGCTCGACCAGTCGTGCGAGCGGGTGATCGCGGAGGCGCAGTACGCTCCGCTGGGGGGCGGCAACGGGTTCTCCGCCAAGATCGGGCGGTCCTACGACGGCGTCGGCCCGGAGCTCGGGTGGCAGGTGACGATCGAGTCCCACGTCGCGATGATGGGGGCGGCCCTGGGGATCAGCGACGCGACCATCAAGATCAACGGGGACGAGAAGTGGAAGACTTGCAGCGGCTTGCTGAGCAAGAACGAGGGGCTGGATGTCGATTATTACAAGGTCTGTAACTTCAGACCCGGCTCGGTCTGGCCGAGGCCGTGGTGGCCTTACGGCAATGGTTGGTAGGGAGGATCCTTCTTTCAGGGGCGGTCTCTGGTTAAATTGGTTCATCCTTCCGATGTGGTTGTTGGGGGTTTGTTTAGTTTTACAGAGATAGGCACTCTCTGACTGGTTTCCAATCGTTTTGTCCGCTTGCTATATGTTTTTTCTCCATTCTTAATACATGATATCGGATGTATGATGCCCCACAGCTGGGCTTTTCAATAGCCTATCCATATGATGTTAGAGACACAAGATAAGTAAAAAAGCGCACCATGCCACGTTGAGATACTATATAATTGCGTCTCTTTTCCAAGCCTACGTAGATTGTACAGTACAATCCGTTAACGCTGGCTCACGTCATGGATGCATTTCCGTATCGAATGGGTGAAAAATTGCTTTTTTCTGCCGTTGAATCCGAAGCATTCAAAAGTGCCGAGGAACATGCTCACTGTTACACCGACTAGTTATCGGCCCGAAGTCTCGGGCCCGCCCCATCGGGGTTCCAAATCGACACGCCGACAAAGTTCCCGAATCAGGAAAGTGGGCCAGGCACGACATATTGGCCGGGTCACTAAGTGGTACATAATGAAACGATCCAACTGGTGTTGTCAGTTTGGGTTTCTTTGAGAGAAGACAGAGTCCATGTCTCGGTCCCGTCAGTGATACTTGTAAACCAATGACTATGATTCAACTGACGACTGATTGATAATTGAGATTGCGACTTGGAACTAATCAAGTACGTCCACTGATATTGATGTGGGGCTGTCTGTCTATGTGGCTATGTGTTGTCTTCGTCTAGTGCATAAACTCTTTTCCCTTCATACTTCTTCATTCGATCCTTGGAGACAGCAAAATTGCGAAAGAGGCCGCCCGAGACGGACGAAGTGGTGCAAAAAAGAGACTGTGTGTGTGTGCGTGTGTGTATGTGTAAAGGGTGTTCGGTCGAGACGGTCAGCTCGGGACCGAAGTGACGCGGACAACAGCCACAAACCTCCACGGCGGTCCCGGGTGGCACCAGGGTCCCTTGTCCGTCCAATCTAGCCGTCCGCACGCTAATGAAAAAACAGAATCAACGGTGCAACGAAGGCAGTAGTTAACAAGGAGGGCGGACAGTCGGTTTGAGCTGGCTTTCCCGTCTTCCGGCATGACCTCGCTATCCGAGCTTGATCGGCAGACGGAACCCCCCTCCTTTCCAACTCATGTGCTCTAGCTTCGGGCGCTGATGTCTCTCCTGTTGAACCAACTTGGGCTTTCGAATGTTGGACCGGCGAAACAGGTGCATTGGCGCATATCTATTGCTTTTCCGCCTCAAACTCTTTAATTTTCCTGGCGCTTTTATCCCTCGACAAACAACTGCAGTCTGCGGCAGTCCTTGACCACAGCGGCTCATCTCAAGCCCTCCATCAGCCATTTACCCGTTTTCGAAAATTCGGCAGTTGATTCGCAGTTAGTTTCGGATTCACTTGCAATGGTCAAGGTGGAGATCATCAGAGGGCGTCCTTGTGTCTCGTGTCAACACCGGAAGATCGGGTGCAACCGTCAGGCGCTGTGCGAGTATTGCACCCGGACTAACCAAGACAGCGTTCGGCCGCTTCCACGAGATGCCCAGGCAGCGGATTCCCGCAACAGCTATGTAGTCAAAAACCAGCTCGCGGCACCGGACACGACGACCGCTCCTGGCAGCGGGAGGGTCATCGTGAGCGGCGACCAGCGCCCCTACGTAGAAGAGTGAGCAACCAGCGCAGCAATGAGGTCGAAATGACATTCCAAAAGACTAATTTGGTTGTCCTCATCAGTAACAAGTTATGTACGAGTCTTGATAACGAGGTAGGTAATTGGAGCCCTAAAACTGCCTGCAACCCGTGATGGTCATCATCCATGTAGTCCAGGAGTCTGTAACTTTCAGACCAGCCAACTAATTATCTCTCCTCTTGCGACAGATAGAAGAAAAAGAATCCAAGCCTCCACAAAATGGCAGGCGCCCACAGGAGCTTCCTTCGAACAACATTGACCTCATCTTCGGTCGACAGAGGTTCGACACGCCCTCGATGCTGCACCCATCGGCGGTTCAGTCATTCCGGCTATGGCAAGTCTTCACGAGCAACGTACACCCCTTGACAAAAGTCCTCCACGGGCCGTCAGTCCAGGAAGAACTTTTGCGGTCGCTCGCCGAGCCCTCCTCAACCGACGGCCCTACCGAGGCCCTGATCTTCTCCATTTACCTCATCGCCGTCGTCTCCCTGACGGACGTCGAGTGCCGAAACCTGTTCGGCGAGACAAGGGAGAAGCATCTGGCTCGGTACCGTCACGCCACCGAAGCGGCGCTGAGCAGGGTCGACTTTCTCAGATCGACAGACTTGAAAGTGCTCCAGGCATTCACTCTGTACCTGGTAGGCGTTCAGCCAGCTCATTCCCCCCTGCTAACCCCGCTGACACTCGTGGTAGTTGTCCCTCCGCCACCTTTGTGATCAGGACATCCTGTGGCTTCTCGCAGGGCTGGCAGCCCGCATGAGCCAGAGGATGGGCATGCACCGCGAAAGCTCGCTGAGAAATCTCTCCCCTTTCGAGGCCGAACTCCAGCGCCGCGTATGGTGGCAAATAGTCATCCTGGACGGCCGAGCGACCCAGTTGACGAGTGACGCACTAGGCCCCGAGAGCCGACTGTGCGGCAACACGAACCCGCCGGCCGGCGTCAACGACGGCGACCTCGTCCCCTCCATGAGCTCGCTGCCCCAACCGCCATACGTGCCCACGGAGATGGTCTTCTGCTCCGTTCGAATTGAGATCGGCGTCTGGATGATCCGGCACAAGTGCCTGCTCGGTCAGGAGACGACGCCCAGGGACGAAACCAAACTCTTGCGCTCCATCAACGAGCTTGAGGGCCTCCTCGAGGAGCGCTACCTGCGCCACATCAACTCCGACATCCCGCTGAACCTCTTGACTATACATCTTGCCCGCTCCACCGTGTCTCAGCTGAGGTTGTCCGTATACCACCCTATTCACCATCCCGAGAAGGCGGCCTTGTGCATGAGCCCAGAACAGCTTGACCTGCTCTTGAAGAACAGCCTCGAGGTGGTGTGGCACGATATCGCGGCCCACACAACCCATTCTCTGCAGCGCTTCGCCTGGCACGTCTCAAACTTCTTCCCCTTCGAGGCTTTCATTCTGCTCATCAACACGCTGTCTCGGACACCGGCCAGCCCGGTCGCAGACGCTGCCTGGTCCGTCATTGACCAGGTCTTCGAGCATCACCCGCGCTTCGCCTCGGATACTGGCGATCCGCTGTACTGGGCCCTCGGCAGTATTACGATTAAAGCCTGGGGCCGACGCGTCTCGGGAGCCAGAGCCGGCAGTCTGGAGCTGTTTGCGGAGCCGCCCTGTGTAAGGGAACTTGTCCGCCGGCGGACCGCGCTATGTCGCTGTCCCCAGTCCTCAAAAGAGACTTCGACGGCCACTAACAGCACCGGTCTTACAAAGCTGCAGGGCCCGCAAAGAAGTAAAGACATGCCGGAGTATGATGGCTGTCATGTCGAAGCCTCGCAGCCCCAGCCACTGCAAAGCGACAGCGCGACCGTGGGCGCGACTGGCGACCAGATCTTCTGCATTACCGATGACATGGAATTGGATTGGGGCTTCTGGCAGGAGCTGCTGGAACGAAACGCGCAAGCCAGACGAGATGCAGAGGAGACCTACTCTTTCCCTTTCTTCATGAGCAAACCGTGACGCTCTTAGTCTTCTGCGTAGCTTAAAGGGCTGGTCATATTGATGGCTTTCCATCTTGATGGCTTTCCATCTTGATAATACTATCGTCTAGCACTTCCATTTCCTTGAGTGCGAATGAGCTGCAAAACAGGTAGTCAACCGTCACGGCTTAAGCTCCGTGGTTTCGGTGCTTGTACTGAATTCATTGAACCCTAGCTATCTGCCATGCCAGTTAATGGCCTCTTTCAAGGCCGTTGGGTCGATGTTGTGCCCTACGCATCTGCATCGACCGCTGTTTCAGGCTTTCGAGCGTAAGTAACTTGCCTACGATTAGTTAGTCACCAAGTCTCCGTGTAAAGCGAGGGAGGGGGCAACCTACACGTTCCAGTACGCATGTATGTTCTTGTTCTTCAGGTCGTTCCGCGCGCCGGCGCAGAGCACCATGACCTCCTCCTGCGTCCACCCCAGGACGCGCGTGAATAGCGCCAGGGACAACGCCTCGAGGCCCATGCCGAGGTTGACGTTATGCCACTTGCCAATCTCCTTGAGCTTCTCGTCCCGGGGCCACGAGTTCAGCGGCCAGATGTACTTCTTGACGGTGATATCGACGAAGCCGGCGTCCGCCATGGCCTCGGTGTACTTGGCAGGGCTCTCGATGGAGCGGCCGATCTTGTTGCCGGCCTCGACCATGAGCTCCTGCCACTGGTGCAGGGGCGAGCCCTCGACGAGGGTGCCGTCGTCGCACCCCAGCGGCAGCACGAACCCCCCGGCCTCGAACCAGCCGCCCGGCGCCAGGGCTCTGACACATTTCCTGTCAGCAATAGTCCGCTTGATAATTTGGTTTCTTGGTTTGTCTTACTTATAGGCTTTCCGGATTACCTCAGCTGGGTCTGCGAAGGAACCCTCCATTGTTCGGCAGAAGATATAGTCGAAAGGCTTCTTCCATGTCCAATTCTTTTCCAGGTCGTCGATTTCAAAGACGCAGTTGGGAGGAGCCCTGCAAGCCCAATGCCGTTAGCAGCTTTTATCAGTATGATCAGCTTTTCTTCTCACCATTCGGCCTGTGTAGGGCTCAAGTCAACGCCGATAACCTGCCGACAAATCAGCTGGGGGCATTCTTCTCACGGCTTGATGGAAGGCAAACCTCAGCATCGGGATAGGCATCCGCTATGGTGAGCATGTCAGCGGATAGAAACAAGGAGACGATCGCGTGCTGGGATCAAACGCGCGGGGGACGGAGGACATTCGTACCATAATCAATGGCCCACACTCCGGTGCCCGTGCCCATATCCAAGACGCGCTTTGCCGTCTTGTGGGCTGGGGCGACGGCGAGCTCGCCGTCAAGGGTGAGGTTCCAGATCTCATGTTGGAATTCTGCAGTGATCATCAACGCCAGAGTTCGTGAGCGCGAAGCGGAAGCCGTTTGCTCAATGCCCCCAAATGAGAGGACTGAAATACATACCGAGCCGATCATTCTCCCTCTGTTTCTCACTGTCAGATCTTGCGGTCGGTGGCCACAGTAAAGGGCTGGAATGGAAAGACTAACCTCATCGTTTGGGTAGTTGTACTCTTCCGGGCATTAGCACATGGCATATGGACAGATCAACGGGTTCTGATTGCGTACTCCCAGCGCTCATCGAGTGATAAGTTCGGCCATTTTCGCTCCGATGTTCACGAATGCTGGCCGTCAAAGACGCCACGGAGGATTCTTCAAACTGCTGTAGGGTAGTAGAAATGTCAGCTATGGAGCTCGCAGCCCCGCACACCTCACTTCGTTGTAGGAGGGGGTCAAAGTACTAACAGAGCCAGTATCCTCGAAATCGTCGGCCTCGGCCACCTGAGTTAACCGTTAGTCGCGACACGCTGGGCACCGATAAATCCAATTTGGATCTCACTCACGATATGCGTCTCCTGCATATTTGAATTGGAGTGACTGTTCCTGGCTTTCCACGTTTCGCGTATGCGCGTGACTGACTGATAATGTTCGGTCCGCTTCAGTCGACGGGGGAAAACCAATCTATATGGGAAATGGAACCACCAAACAACGAAGGGGGGCTACCAAAACTGCGCATGCCCATGCATCCATCTTAGACGCATCCCACCAGAATTCAGGGGTGGTTCCCCGCTTCGAACTGTTGACGACCACCTCCCGCTTCGGTTGGTGAAGGAAGATGTGTCCAACGCCGAAAAACCCTCTAGATACGAATATGTGCCGAAATCCGCGTCCCACATATATGTCCTACCTGGTGCCGAATTTGTTATTGGCTCGCCATGCGGCGCCCAGAGGACCTCCCTACCAGGATCGGGGGAAACGAGGTGTCGTGATAGGCTGGAAGTCTTCCACATGGGGTGACTCCTGCGCCGGATCTGGTGTAGTTGACATGCAGCCGATGAAGGTGTGCTTTCAGGCGACGTCGGGTTTTTCCTCGCCGAGGTCCAGTCTTTTTATCGGGATGCTTGTCCGTCCTTCCAGCAGCGCACGTGGCATTGATCATATGCGCATGAGCCAGACCTTAGTGTACATCAAGTAGCCAAAAGGTGGAAGCGTACGATTATCAATTGAGGGAAAACCACCAAAATAGACAGCCAGACTCTTTTGGCTTCCTGATCTTGTATTCTCAGGTAGTATGACCTAACAGCGTGAAAGCGTAATATGACGTTTGATCATAATGGATAATAGCGGTAATACTTGGCGTATGATTACTTACTTACAGAGGCGCCACAAGGTCTAGAAACGATCCTAATATTAAGCCTGTGCCTCTATTATCTTTTAGTATTGGAATGGGGTGAGGATACCATATCAGACGTAGGCCAGGAGGCCAGGGTATTTCTTTTCATTTTTTCTTTAGATAATATCAATAGATTAGATCAGGGAAAGGTATAAGAGAAACACTAGCCCCAGATTTAGACAAACATAGACAATTCTACACACTTTCTAACCCCTACTTTATCTGCTTCTAATTAGTAAACATTCAGCCCTTTTGGCCTACTTCATAGCTAATTATGATAATTTAAGAGTTTAGGAGGCTTTACGTACTTAATTCGCGAGGTAAAAGAACTAATCTACAGATTCTCTAGACCTGCAGCTAGTATAGCTTTTATCCTCTAGTCAAACAAGGTATCTTAAGTTGCTTTAGTAGGAGTAGGCTTTGCATGCTACACACCACACGGCTAGAGTCCCCAGTTACACCCTACACCACTTTCCGTATTAATCACATACTTTCAGACGCCTATCCACTGAAGAAATACCTACCAGTATACTGTATGCCTCGCTCCATGCTGATATAGATGTCTTGCAATCGCTTCATGGCCCAAATCCCTTACCCGTGAAAGTGGCGTTCCCCCTGCGTCGTTTCTAAAGCTGGCATTGCCCCATTTTCGACAAGAAGTCTCACAATCTGTTCAAACCCACAACCTATTACCACGAACAAGGGTGACTCTTCCTGAGGACTTTTCAAGTCGGTGTCTGCCCCGTTTTCAAGCAGAAGTCGTTCAACCGTCTCGTTTCCATAGCGTATTGCCGTAAACAGCATTGCTGAGCCATTACCGTCTCGAGTATTGGTATCTTGTCCGCTCTCAATCAAACGTTTGGATGCCGTTTGATTTTCTAGGCGGATAGCCTAGAAAAGTAACTACAACCTGTTTTCGAGAATTTCGTGAATTTCCAACCCCTTTTCGACAAGCAAAACCGCTGTGTCCGCAGGAGAATGCATTAAAGCCACCGAAAGTGCTGTCTGCCTCGTCTTTGACTCGGCTACCAGACAATTCTTTATATTTGCTCCATTTTGTATCAGAATCTGTGCTGTCGGCTCAAAGTTAAACGTGACAGAGTGTGCAAGGGGTGAATGTCCGGGGAATAGGTCTCCATGACATTTGAGGTCGACATTTGCTCCCATTTGAACAAGAAGTTCCACCATGTGCTTCTGTTTAAATCGAGTTGCATAGAAAAGAGACGTCCTTCCATCATCATTTGTGGCGTCAATGTCCGCTTCATTCTCAAGGAGAAGTCGCGCAATCTCCTTGTGACCATTTCTCGAGGCCAACATCATGGGACTAATCGAGATGTAGTTTCCTACATTCGAGTCAGTCCCTTTGTTGAGAAGAAGCCTTTACAACTCCTATATGGCCGTGTTTTGAAGCGAACCGCAGTGTTCGATAATGGTTTTGGTGGATAGGATCAACGAATGCCCCCTTATCTATTAGTAGGCTTACTGTTGCCTCTTCCCCTTGCTCCGAAGCCCATGAAAGTGGTGAGCGGCCAGAAACATGTGGGTTCACATCAGCACCTTTCTGGAGCAGTAGTTCAATGATCTCCCTTCGACCATATTCGGAAGCTCTGGACAATGCCGTACGTTTGCCTTCGTCTTTCTGCGACATATTTGCTCCCTTTTGGAGAAGACTTTTGACCATACCGAGTCGTTCTTCCGGGGCAGCCCAAGTGAGTGGCGTTCGTCTCTTGTATTTGCCAAAAGCTCTCTGCAGACCTAGACCATCCGTCACGTCTTTTACATCGAGAATTGTTGAATCCGATCCCAGGAGAGACGCCACAGAATCTTCATGGCCATGAACCAGAGCAGCAAATAACGGGCGTTCGTAGCCTTCCTTTGGTTGAACGATATCCGGAGAATGATGCTGCAGCCAGTTTTGAATGAGCTTCGAATAGCCTCTATCTGCCAGAATGTATAGGAGATTGGCATAGGGAGTGTATCTTCGTGATTTATGCTTCTCGAAATGATTTGCGGCATGTGTCCAATCTGGCACGGAAAGACCAGATAAGAATTCATATTGAGCGATATTGAGCGATACCTTCTGCGGCAATGTCGGCATGGTGGAGCATGTGCTGACTTGCGTATTCTAAGAAGGGAAAGCTTGCCGAGAACCCTGTTGTTGAGCGGGTATTGTCTTCAGAGATCAACTGCTTGGCAGGCTCGTTCACCAACGGGTGGTTCAAATAAGCGTGGCAACATGTCTTCAGCTTGTCATGGCTAGGAATTCTCCAATCAAATCCTAGACCTGGCCAAAGATCTTGGAGCCCCTCGGCTTTGAGAAGGAAGTCACGGACTGATTCATGAATGAATTGCACCGTAGGCCGATTTGTCTTGGTGATCTCAGCCAAGCCTTTTAGGGCACCAATAACGCATACTTCTGTGCTGTCACCAGCATCTGAGGGGCCAACTTCCGAAGCTCATCGTCGATTAGGCCCCTCAGCGATGGGTCAGACCACATGGCGTGGCGGAACTCCTCGGGCCATAAAGGACGCCTGGCACAAAGAATCCAGAGAACGCGAAGCAGAAGCTGGTCTCTATCAGTGTTGTAGCGTCTCATAATGTCGTTGAATAAGTCGTGGAGGCCGCTAGGCATCTCCGCCAACCTCTCCCTTAAGACCATTCCACCTCGGGCGTATTCTTTGTTTAGAAGATCAACGACCAACACAACCCACAGGAAAACCCCCGAGGCTTTCTCAATAAGTTTTGGCGGCAGTTCCTCTTTGAGCTCCCGGTTTTGGATGCGCGGGCGACTCGTCACGTAGTTGGACAGGTCTTCAGTGTGGCCGTTCTGGTCTTCTAACGTAAGTTTTATTCCCCTTTCTGTATGAACGTAGGGATAATGGCGCCTGGATAAGCAGATATGAAGTTCGCTTCTAGCATCTGTGGCTTCTGTTGTGAGGTCTTCAAAGGAATCAACCACGTCAATGACTTGCTGTTCTCCACACTCATCAAGAGAATCGATGAAACATATCAAGTGCCATCGGTCAAGTTGTAGCGCTACTTTGCAAAATAAGTCTTTGAGTTTGCCAAGTGAAGGGCAATCGCCCTCATCCTGTACTACCAGGTCATCTAAGACTGACTGGAGCTCGGGGTAACCTCGAAGCAACTGCAGAAGTAGAGACCGATGCATGTCCTCAAGTGACCTTTCCAGATACTCTCCCCGAGCATTGAAGAAAAAGCAGGTAATGAGGGTTTGCCCGCTACGTGTCCTCGAAGTGTTGGTGTACAGATATTTCATGAGTGTCGACTTGCCCGCACGAGGCTTGCCACGAATCCACAATAAGCCATGGTGTTCCGTTAGCATTTCCGGCTTTAGCCACTCGTTGCAATCAGGGCCTTTCAGAAACCAGCGGCATGTTTTGCTGTGAGCGGCTTTGATAGAGGTTTGACGAGAGTCCAGTTGATCGAACTTGAGAGATTCTAGCAATTTCTGCCAATGATCTCTGGAGCTTTTGCGACTTTGTCGCCTTGTGTGAGCATTTGCTATGGTAAAAGCCCAATACTGATTGGAAATACTTACCATCATCAGAGAGGTGATTGTTTTCAGTATGCAAATGAGTACCTGGCAATACCGTCAACAACTCCGTTGCGTATGCAGCTGCAGTGGCTGCATCATACTTCTGCCACGTTTTGCTTTTGTGAGAATCTGCATAGTCACATATTCTTCATATGGGAAGGCAATGAAAGTTGCTCATCAGACCAGCAGCCTCCATCTCAAAACACATAACATCTAGCTCTCGGGCAACACTGTCCCGCTGAGAAGCACTTCTCATGACCTGATTGCCCGAAGCCATCGCGCCATAATGTATATGCGGATCATCTGTCTTTCGAACACTCCGCGGAACAAGCCTAGAATGGTCACAGGACTCGCATTCGTTCCAGTTCGGAGCCGGAGAAACGTGATCGTACGCTGACGAGAATAGATGGTCCGGTGAGTCAGGTCGATGATAATCTGACTTCTCGACGAATCTATCCTTGAGAATAGCCGGGATGCTGCTCTTGCCGCCGTTGTGTCTGGCACGGAGGGCGGTTACGGCTGTGCGTAACAGCAAGGGAGGTGTCTTGAATATTGCCGTCCTCTGGAGATCTCCGTCTCGGATGACTTTTCCCAGATCATATTGCATCACCCTAGACCCCATAACAACATCTCCCAGGCGTATTTCAACGAGACATGGGGTACCGCCGCCTATTCCCACCATCAAGCATACGCGAATCTTCGGAAAGGTTCGATTCAGGTTGGTCATGACGTTCGCCGCGTTATTCGTGCCATACTCTCCTTCCGGGAGGCATGCAATGACGACATTGTGCCCCTTGATTCTGCCAAGTGTGTAGCAATTGGGGTCTTCGTCATATGAAGACAGCGGTGTGTGGTTCTCGTCCAGCATTGCGATAGCTGCCGCCATCTCCAGATACAGTGCGCAGATCAAGGCGATAGTGTAGTTATTGTGGCGAGTTCTCTGCTGCTTTTGGAGTTGCGAGATAAACCCTTCTTCCTCGTTTCATGATCGTTTCTTGTCCATGATATGAGGAAATGCAGAAACCTGAGCATACGCGGCATTCATTCTCTGCAAAAGGCCTGATGTAATCCTGACCGAAAGACATGGGGCCCTGCAGCATAAATGCACAAGGGGCCAGATGTTCCAGAGATAATGGTAACATAATTATATGGTTGAAGTCTGCAAGAGTCTTTACCGGGCAGTGAGGCCGCAGCGAGGTTGGCAAACTTGCAAATCTGTAGCACATGTGGACATAGATCTTGACCAGGCCCTCACTCTGCATATACGGCAATGCAATGGCAGCGGTCTACAGAAACACAAAATCCACACCCCCCGTGGGGCAAGTAGCTCCCTTTGCATCAAAGTGGGGGAAAGGAAAAGAAAGCAAGGAGCCGTGAGCCTACAACCTGAGTGTGTCTAAGATCTAACAGCACAAGCAGACTTTGTAGTGGGCTTGAATTAACAAGCAGATCTACTTCTTGGCTGCCTGGAAGGCCATAAGTATTGTAGCAGTAATCTGTTGTCACGAAAACGAATTCTTTTATGTGGGCAGCATTAACGTCAACTATGTCCTTGCGACATCTCCATAAGCAGTGAAACTTGTTGTGAATATTGGCTGAATCGGGGTTGTTTTTCTTTGTCACTTTTGCGAATCACAAAGGGAGGTCACGCGGTATGCATGTGAGCTTACATATTAATACTCCAAAGTCCTTATCAAGTCGTTCCAATAAGTTACTGTTTTGCAGCGACAAAGTAGCAAAACTGGAAATCACTTTTCACATTTCGTCAAATGCCAAGCGGTCGAAACCGCTTCCTGTGATTGGTCCAAGCTTGCGCCAATTAATAGTTGGTATCCGGAAAACACGGCGCCGATGCCTGGTCTCACGGGCCCCGCGTGGCAAGATCTCGGGGAGTGCGGGCCACCGGTAGGGGATATACATATATTTCGACATGCCGATGTTAAAAATTCAGAATATAAGCATTAGAGAGAAAAACCAGCAGAGATATCAATGGGGGTATCTACAGGGGTGGGGAAGGACGAAACTTCCACTCGCCCCATGCTTTTGCTTCAGGAAATTGCACGTCAGATGGCACACATGCGATAGGCGCCGACGAGGATAGGTCTTGCTACGCTGACTGTACAATATGTCGCCTCAGAGGGATAGGTGTGCGGCATGGGGTGGCGGGAGCCCTGTCTGTGGCAAACCATAGATGACTGGGGGCGGGCAACGAGGCTCGAACCTTTTAAATCTAGATCTTTCAATCGAAAAGTGGCACGGTAAAAAATGATGATAATAATGGTTGTGCAGTTGAAAGAGTTGCACGCGATATCGTGAGATCCCATATGTTGGCGACCGTGGCAACCCCGGGCCGTGCCGCAGGACGTATGCGAGCCTGAGGCATCATGAAAAGGGGGTTACGAAATCCCCATTACAGTGACTCATGAATAGTGATAGCAACAAATAAATGTAGTGCACAGATACATAATTCTCATAACACGATATTTCCAAACATCTTCCTTCACTACGGTTCTATCCATCCACCGTATCGTCAAGCCATCTTTTCTTGTCGCCACTCATATCACTCAGCACTAGCAAGCAAATAACTTGCACCGAGATGGCCAGCGACCCACGGGTCGGTGTCGGCGCCGTGATACGCCATCCCGCGACCGGCAAGCTGCTGGTGGGCCAGCGGCTGAGCAGCCACGGACACGGCACCTGGCAGTTCCCTGGCGGCCATCTCGAGTACGGCGAAGCTATCTTCACGTGCGCCGAGCGCGAGACGCTCGAGGAGACGGGCTTAGTTGTCAAGGCCGTCAAGCTTGCCGCCGTCACCAACTGCCTCTTCGCCGACGTCGGCAAGCACTACATCACGCTGTTCGTGCTCTGCGACCTTGTCGACCCGGAGGCTAAGCCGGAGGTACGTGCCACCCCTCCCACGCACTACAGGAAAATAAGCCAGTGATCTCTTCTTGTTTTCTGTATCTTCTCGGCCTGCAGCGTCTGACTGATTTAGGTCATGGAGCCCGAGAAGGCTGCTAATTGGCAATGGATGGAGTGGTCGACGATATGCGAGTGGGCTAGCCACCACGACGATGATGGCGACGACTGGCCTGCCAAGCGTCTCTTTCTGCCTATACGCGAACTGGTCAACGGCAAGGAGCACGAGACCCGCTTTGCAGGGTTCTAGACCAGTGCTCTCCTTTGTTTGGCTGTCGGGTAGGTAGGGACGGATCGTATCGTATTGATCATGCGGCGAGTGTCACCCGGGCGTTGCACGCAGTCCATGATCAAAAAAACACGGCTTTCCTCACCATCTATGAATCTCGGTTGCAAAAGCGCCTAGTTGGGTGAGCAAACTCATGTAGAGACACATTTCTCGCGATGCTGGTAGGGTTTGTGCTATAAGTCAACGTACCCACTTCCCGACCACCCCCCCATTCCGACCACCCAAAAATGCCTCATCAACCCTACTATCCACCACAACCCTCCTATTTCAAACAATCACCACTTTTACTGCTTTTGTTCAAATCGCTTCATTTTTCATATATGACTTCTTTATGGCCTAATGGTTCAATATACCGAAGATAACCTTAACCAGGCAATTAGGGCTATTGCTAATGATACTAGTTAGCGCCAAGCAGCTTGTATCTACGGCATCCCTAAGACCACATTACAAAACCGCATAACTGGTGCCCAGGCAAGGCCTAAGGCCTTTTCTAATTACTAACGATTATCTATCAGCCAGGAGGCTAAATTAGCTAGTTAGGTATAAATCTAGGCAGACCTTGGTCTTATGCTAACCTATTAATAACTGAGGGACTTTGCCTAGTGTATCCTCTGTGTGATAGGTGATAATAGACCGATTAGGAAGAAGTAGGTAAATGCCTTTCTGTAAACGAATCCCTTTATTAAGGTCTAGAGAAGTCGCTTTATTAATTCTAGACACGTTAATAAAGTATTTATTAAGGTTATTAGGGACTGGTTTAAATATCTTGTAATACCTTATATTATAGCTATTAAACTAACCTATTAATATAATATAGATAAGACTAGTATCCTTAAGGGTAAAAAAGATAACAGGCTAGTGTTAGACAGGGTAGAGATAAATTCTATAAGGAAAAAGCAGCCTAGATTATAAGCCTAGGTATCTATTATTAAGTGTATATCTACTAAAGGTAATACTATTTATTTTTTAGTTATATATAAAGGTAAGATAATATAGTAGCAGTAGTTTCTTTTAGATTTTAACCTATATAATAAGTAGTAATTTATAGTAATAAAGAATAGATAGACTATTAATACTACTACTATTAAATAGCTAGAAAAGGTTTTCCTTTTTTAGACTAAGCCCTTTTAACCTAATTAGGCTAGACTTTTTATTCTAGATAGATATAAGAGCTATATAACAACAGATTTTATATAGTTATACTATACTAATAACGTCTATCTATTATTCTTACTACTATATACCTCCTATATCCTCTAGCCACTTAACTAGTCAGTGTTTAGGCCTATAAAGTCAGTATATAGGAAGTAACTAGGGTATCTTAGTTAATAGAATAACTCTACTATTATAGGTAAAAAGAACTTTATTTCCTGCTATTAAAAGGCTTGGCTGGCTAGGCTGACAGTTAATAACATCAAGACAGGCTGGAAATACACTAGGTTATGGCCTGTTGCTGTTATAAAGTGTAACAGTCTAAGGCAAGGTATATTACAACCAGCTATAGCGACTACGTACAAGTATCCTAAGATGAGGAGAAAGAAGGGAAAATCCACTAATCTAAGCTAACTGGCGGTCTGATTAGGTCTATGCCGCATAAGCTATTAGGTGCTTGGCGCTATAGACTCTGATACCCTGGTCGAGGTTGTGGTGGGCCGAGAGGTCTGACAAGGCCTTATATAGGCCTAGCCTATTATAATACCCTCTTTTTCCCCCTCCCTTATAAGATAAGAGTTTCTTTATATTAAAAGGCAGCCTATACTATTATATCTTTTAAATTATCTAGTGGTTCCTAAGTTAGTTTAGTATAGCCGGTCTATTTTACTAAGACTTATTATCCTCTGCCTTTAGGCTTTAATTTTAGTATTTTCTAGACCTTATATTTCTAATTAGGTTAAGGTCTTAATATAGTAGGCTGTTTATTATCCTGCTATTATAATAAGAAAAAGTTATTTTTTATATACTTTAAAAGTAATATATAAAAGACGTTATATATCTCTAGCAGTATATTTAGTTAGTATAAGTAAAAACTAATAGTCTTTAAGACTATATACTTAATATAAGTTTAATTAAGTTTTTTAGACAGTTAGTCTGTCTTAACGTTAGTTAGTTATAGCTATATTTTATCTCTAGGCTTAAACTAATTAAATAGCTAGTAATAGGTATTTATATAATACTTTTATTTTTCTTATACTATAGCTATTACGGCCTATACCTAGTCTATAGTATTTTTAATCTTTTATATTAGACTTTTAGCTTTTATAATAAGGGTACTACTTTTTATTTAAAAAGTCTTTATTACCCTAATTAGGTTTATATTATATCTATAATTAAAAAAAAATAGACTAATTCCTATAGAAGTTATTAGGCGGTTATTAATAGCTATTATAGCTATAGGGGATAACTTATCTTAGTTATTCTAGATATAAGTATAAAATACCTATAAATATGTCTTAACTATTTAGTTAGCTTATTTAGTAGTACTATCTGTTTCTAGGTAATATACTATTAAGAGCCTCTATTTAATACTATAGAGTTAGTAGAGGCACTTTTAGGTCTAGCTTATAAATTAAGTTCTTTAGTCTAAAACGATAGCTTTTAATAATCTATAATATCTAATTAGGCTAGTAATAAAAGTAGTTACTATTATTTCTAATATAATTTCCTTTATAGGCTTTAGGATTATATTTTTTAATAGGTAGTCTATAATAATTAAAAGGTTAGTTAGGTTTTTAATCTAGGTTAACAGTAAGTCTATTATAAAGTCTAGTAATATTTCAGCCTATATATACTATAAGATTAGTAGTAGCTTTAGAGTCTTTATTTTTTATCTCTTTAGATATTAACCCTACTATATATATTATAGTTCTTAATAAACCTCTATACGTCTTATAATAACCCTAGCTAGTAAAAGGTATAACTAATTAGGGCTTTAAGTATATTTTTTCCTAAGTGTCTTAATAGTGTTAAGTTATATATTATCTAGATAATTTTAGTCTTAAGAGGCTTATAGTGTAAGACTTATATTTTATCTCTCTAATATAGCTACTAGTTATTATCTAGTAAGTATTTTAATAATATAACTAGTAAACCTTATACTAAAGGTAGCTATTTTACTTTTTATCTTACTGCCTCTCTAATTAGGTAGTAATAAGCGTTATTTTATAACCTTACGTTCTATAGACTTTATAATAGGTTCTCTTTAAATAGGTTAATTAAAGGCTTTATTTTTTCTAATACTTTCTTTTTTTATTATTTATATTTATATTACTTATAAATCCTGTTTTTACCTTTATAATAGCCTAATTAGGTCCTAATAGGCCTATTCTATTAATCTAGAGAGCTTTTATAGTTCTTTAAAAAAGTTAAATTTTATATCTTTTTAGTCTATTATCTTTAGTGTCTACTAGTATATCTTGCTTTTTTCTTAAGAGGGTGTTTAGGGTAATAGCTAGTTTACCTAAATAGTACTTTATTTTAAAGTTATACCTTAAGAGTGTCTCTACCTATTAAATCTAGCACTTACTAAGCTTTTATTACTTAGTAAAGTATTTTAGGTTAAGGTAGTTAGTTACTATAGTAAACTCTTTTATATTTTAAAGTTTTATATCCTACTGTTTAAAGTATTATATAATTACTAGTAACTTTTTATTATATATAAGATAATTATATTTAGCTAGAAGGTTTTTCTTTAAGAAAAACACTACTAGATATAGTAGTTTATTATTACTAATCTATAATAGGGTACCTTTTACTATATATCTAGATAAGTCTGTTTCTAAAATTATCTCTTATTTTAGATCTTAATATATAAGTACTAATATACTAATTAGATATATCTTAAGGTTTTTAAAGGCTTTCTAATACTCCTTACTTTAGATAAAAGTAGTATCTTTTTTTATTAGTTCTATAAGTAGTCTTACTAAAGCTAAAAACTATAGTATAAACTACTAATAGTAGTTAATAAACCTTATAAAAGATTATATTCTTTTAACTGTTTTAAGTATTTCCTATAGTTATATAGCTTTAACCTTCTTAAGGTCGACCTTAATACTTTAGCCTACTTTAATAATAAATCCTAGGTATTTTACACTTTTAGCCTTAAAGTTATATTTATTAATATTAACCTATAGTTTTACTTTTTTTAACCTAATTAAGACCTTTTTAACTTTTTCTTAATAGTTAGCTAATAACTTATTAAAGTAAATTAGGATATTATTAATATAAGCAGAATAAAACTTATTTAGATATCTTTATAAAGTATAGTTAATATACTATTAGAAGGTAGCTAGCGCTTTAGTTAATCTAAAAAAGGTAATAAGCTACTTAAATAATCTATATTTTATTCTAAAGGCTGTTTTTTACTTTTCTCTTACTTTAACTTAAATCTTATAAAAAGCTATAATTATATCTAGCTTTATTAGCTATTTAGCTTAGGCTACAGCCTTTAGTGTCTTACTAATTAGAGGTAAAAAATACCTATCTTTTTTTATAATAGCGTTTAGACCTTAATAGTCTATATAAAACCTTAGCCTACCTTTTAGTTTTTTAATAAAAAAATAAAGATAAAAGCTACTAAACTACTTACTTAAATAAACCTTTTATCTAGGTATTTTATAAAGGTTTTATATAAAACTATAAGCTTTTCTTTAGATATCCTATATAGTAGTCCTTAAGGTATTATAAAGATCTTACTATTAAGGCTTTTCTTAAAGGGGATCTTATAGTTAATTCCTTCTTAATAAGGAGGTAGCTTAGCAGCCTAATTAGGGTTAAAGACGTCTAAAAACCTATAGTATTTTTTTAAAAGTAACACTTTAACGTTAGGTTTCTTTTTAAGCACTAAAGCCTTCTTAATATTAGTAAGGCTGGTAGTAAAGATTTATATAGCCTAGAAGTTTTTATTTTATTTTACTTATCTAATTAGGGCTATAAAGACTAAGCCTATCTATTATTATATAATATATAGGTTACTTTCTTTAGGGTCTCTACCTCTAACAGTATAACCTACTACTTTTATATATATAGAGTTTCTAACTAGTTAAATTATAATATTATTTTCTACTATTTAGGTCTTATTAAAAATAATATCTTTTATCTAATTAGAGATAATATAAAAAAAAAATAGTCTTTTTTATATCTATTAATATTAATCCTTATATAGGTAATAGCTATTATTATATTAAAGATTACTTTATTTATAGTCTTAAGCGCTTAAGGCTTAATTTATATATATAGTAAGTAAAGTTTCCTAGTGTAGGCTTAACTTATAGTAGTATATATAAGATACCTAGAATTAACTAGAGTGTAAGTATAAAAGGTTTAGTTAATTCCTATATTAATAAAAAAGGGGTTAATATCTATAGTCTTCTTAATAAGCTGCTATTCCTTCTTTACTTCCTCCTCCTGGCTGTACTTTTATTATAACCTAATAAGTTACAGGTAATATTACCCTACCAGACAACCAGCAGGCGGCACGGCATTTATATAAGACTAATAATAGGTCAGGACAGGATAACTCTTTAGGTTAGAAAGAACTATAGTGTAAGTTATATAATAATAAGAAGGACTAATAAGCAATAAGCGGTCTTAAGTAAAAGACTAATAACGCTAAAGGTAGTCTATAGTAAAGGACTAATATTTAGATATCGGTCTTAGGTATACTGACAGGATTAGGACTTATATATAGGATAGACTTAGATATACTTAAGGATAAGCTTTTATAGCTTTTTAGTAATTAACTTATAATATATTCTTTAAATACCTTTTAGTATCTAACTTAGTAATTTATTAATAAGAAGCTATATAAGCTCTTTTTATATCTATTAACTACCTAACTAATTATTAAGTAATTAATAGACTAATAAGCTAATATTACTATTACTAAGTATTAACCTTAGCTATACTATTAGTAGAAAACCTATTATTAGATATCTAGCTATAACACTTTAATTACTTCTATTAAGTAAGTTAACCTTAATACTTACCTAATAGTATAATATAATATCTACTACTAACGTTTTATAAACTACTGTTCTAGCTGCTTTAGCTATACTAGTTATATAGGCTGCCGCTATACCTACTAACTAAAAGCTACTTATAATAATAACCTAACTTAAATAAGAAAATAATTAGCTTAGTATATAACTTATTATTCCTTAACCTGTTTTACACCTTTAGGCTAAGTATCCTGACCTAAAACTATATAATAGGAGTTTAAAGACCCTCTAAGGGTTCTTTACTTAAATAAAAGCCTACCTTAAGTACTATAAACACTTTTTTACTAATAAAGTTAAAAAAGTTTACTATATAGCCTTATTTTTAAAAAAAAACGCCTTAAATTAGTTTAAACCTATTATATAAGACTATCTTAATAATAACCTAAAAGACTAAAAGGATATTATAAAAAAAACGTTTAAAGACTTTAATAACTTTAAGAAATAACTTAAAGACGTATTTAATAGTCTAGATAAAAAATAAGTTATAGAATATAAACTTATAAATCTTACTTAATAAGGATTAGCTAGTAAGTATACCGTTAAGTTTTAATATATTACCTTTAAACTAGATTAAAAAGATAAAGCCCTAATAGCTAAATTCTACTAAAGACTTAAGGAAGATATTAAAGATAAATTAAGTTAAGATAACAGACTAAAAGAATTTTATAAGTTTATAGAGAAAGCTGTTAAGATTAATAACTATCTATATAAATATAAGCTAGAAAAATAAAGATAATCTATATAGCTTAACCAGGTTAATACTAACACTAGTAAAAAATATAAACCTAAATAACTATAATAAAATAACTATAATAGTATAGTATATAGATATTATATTAGACCTATAGATATTAGTATAACTAAAAAAAAAGATAAGTAACTACTATATAATATTAAGACTATTAAATATTATAACTAACGTACATATATAGCAAGTAGAACAACATAGTAAGCAGAACACTTTTCTCTACCTTAATACTTTTATATAAGTTTATTTATCTACAATATACAAAATCAATTAAAACTAATTATTATCCTCTTCTTCAGTACTATCCCAAACTACCTAACATGTTCGTACGTTATGCCCTGTCTTTCCGTAATTGCTACATCGCCGACCGCACACTTTACCCTCCTCTATATAAGCACCCTCTATACAGATATTGTCACCCCTAGTATTAACAATCCCCTTCTTAACCTATATAGCCTCTGCTTCTACAGTATTAAGTGACCCTCTAAGACGTAGTTAGCTTTTTTTAGCCCTCTGGCGCTTACTTAATACCTTATTT
>MU843618.1:0-83447 GCA_030867255.1 Colletotrichum somersetense | reverse complement strand
TTCACTATTCATATTCAACAAACGTCTGCCTCATCACGCTTCCTATATGAACACCCCCCCCCCCCCCCCCCCCCCCCCCCCCCCACCACCACCACCACCACTCCCAACGACATATCATCGTCCGTCTACAGCTAGCGGCGCGTCTCACAATTCCCGCCCGCGCTTGGCGGAAACCCGAACGCGGGCGCCACGGGCATGCATGGGGCGCCATGATGGTTGTCGGCGACATCGGACCGCATGTTGGAGCGGATGTCAAGAGCTGGCTCCGTTGGTCGACCCGTCGTCTCGTTTGAGCTGAGCTGGCCTCGTCTTGTCTCGTATCGTCTCGTCTTTTTTTGGACTCGACCGACAGCTATCCGTTCCATCAGCCACACGTCCTAGGCGCTCAAAGCATCCATCTCGAACCAGGAACTCGAGCACGGCCGGCCCCAACGGACGTGGGAAGCTGGGATATTTCAGTCAGGGGATGGGGAAAACGAACACAAGCAACAGCCCCCGATAGATTGACGACGCCTTGTTGGACCTTTCAAGGGCGCCGGTGCAATTTCCCCAGCCTCTCCCCTCGCGCTGCACGCCAACGATTAATCTATCGACTCTCGATTTAGCATATTCTGCACTGACCACAGCTGCCTACTAGGTTACTTTGGGCAAACCCACGATATTCCGATGCTCTCAAGTTTGACATCGGGCATGCCACTGCGCCCCCCCCTCCTTGTTGTCTTATGCTCTTCCAACTACCCTCGACAACGTCAATGTCCACTCTATGCTGCGCCCTCTTGTGTCATGTCATGCCATCCCGTGGCAGTCACAGCACGCGCATGCCGCACGCTGCACGGTCCGCGCTTGCGCTTTGCAGTTAGACAAAGTGTCGGCTGCCCAAGGACATCAGACACTAGCTGACCAGGTTCGCATTAGTTAAAGTTAGGATCCGTTGGGCGCCATGCGACCCTCTTCCGATGCCCTTTTATCGGGGAGGGGGTTTTTTCTTCTCACTTTTTCTTCTTTTTCTTCCCTGCTGGTTCCTGGAGCTTAAGCTAAAACTCGAACTCGAACTGGAGGGGGTGGCCAACAAGGCAATGTTTTTCGTATCGGACCCTTCTGTCTGGCTAACTCATTTCATGTCATGTTGATGTGATCCGTCCAGATTGTATTCAGGACGAGAAGACAAGGCGCAACAGACGCTGTGTATACACATCTTGCGCGCCGCGTGTAGGCAGGTACTTGCAATAACACTAGGTATGCTAGCATGGGAGTACCACAATGGAGCTCGTCAGCATGTTGAGGTAAGGTGTGGTCCAGGCAGGTTCTCAAGATAGCATAAGCAGAGTACGAATAGATCACCGATACCGCATCTTTCCCAGTGTGGCGAGGAGAAGGGAAGAAGCCGATCAACAGGCTCTGCGCAAGGGGGTACCGAATTCCGAGCGTACGCCCCAGATGGCCGGGCTCCAAGCGCCGCCGCCGCCGCCGTTGTCCTCGTGGGCTGTACCTTACCTTGGTGTTCACAGTAGCTCCCTCGTCTTTGGTGCACATTCCCATATAAAAAAATGTAAAAATTAAATTCTTTTCTAATAGTATTACGAGTAACTTCATTTGGTTGCGACAAGTGGAGGCTGAAGACTTGAACTCGTTCCGACATGCGTTTGCTGTGAAGAATCCGACTCCGGCCGGATAACATCACAGTAGCAGATGACACAATCAGGCGTGAAACGTGCCTATATGTCATACCATACCATGATATCAGATAAATTGGGCGGAACCTCTCGTCTTGTCTGTCCGTCCCTTCCCGCTCTCCCTTGCCCGCGGCGCGGCCGTATTGGTGCGCAACCCCGGCCGTTGGCTAGCGACTTTTCGTCCAAACATGTTCGGGGCAAACCATCCATCCCATGCCGTTACAGGGATCTGCTCTGTCATCCCGGCAATTTGCGCGACTGAGCATGGGGGCCGCTGGGGACGGACAGCCGATGGAGTATGAGTCCCGCAGCTATGTGGGCAAATATTGAATTATCTGCTCTCCTCTCCTCTGATCCCCAACAGGTCCTGGGCATGTATCCGTACAGTCACCAATTTTGACGGCAGGGCGACCACGAGGACCCGAGGGAAAGGCAACCTCTCGGCGAGTTGCCGACCTCGGTTCCAAGCCAATGCGTGGCAAGATAGGCTCCCCCCACGACTGCTACTGTTTGTTGCTGCTCAACGGCCGATGGAACAAAAGCGCCATTACACTGTAGCCGCCGCCATTGTCCACTTTTCTTCTAAGCTTCCCTCCCTCCGGGTGGAAAACACTTTACGTTGGCCCTCGGAATCAGCGGCAATGGCCTCTCGGCAATGACGACACTGCTTTTTTGCCTTTGCCACGGGTTCATCGTCGTCGTCGTCGTCGTCGTCGTCGTCGTCGTCTTCTATGCTGGCTCTCCAGAGATCCGGCTGCTTAGACACAGAAACAGCCCTGAACTAATCCGTGCCGAAGATGGCTCAAACCACCTCTTTTCCGACAACCAGGTCACAGTCGCCTCGCCTTGTCTTGCCGTGATAAGCAAAGCCAGAGGAAGGGCCCGGTGTGATCACGGTCCCTCCCCCCAGGCGAGATAGGCTGCCTATCTATGTGGTTAGTGTGCATGCTTCCCACTGCCAGCACCGAGGCTAGCGGCCCGGGATCAGGACCAGGACCAGGACCAGGACCAGGAGTGCAACATTAAATAAAAGAGGGCAAGGGCGCTCCACCAACACAAACTCAGTGGAGCCAAGAGGCAGAAAAAAAAGGGGGGGGGGGGCAACGAGAAGGCTTTGAGGGCCCGAGAACACTGGAGAGTCCATCAGAGATGGCAGGTTTTGATGAGCCTATGGGCTGGTGGCTCACATAAGCGGTTTAGCTCCAGCTGTTGGTGCCGGACAAGCTTGTGCCCTGGAGGTCCTTCCAACCGCTGTCAGCACATCAAATGATCAATTGACGATCGTCTCTTGCCGGCTTTCTGCAACCTCTGGCATACTATAGCATGTAGGTGTACGGATACCTACTACGTAGACTAGGGAGGTACGATGTACGAATATGGAGAGTGTCCGCACTGAATGGATCCGATGAATCCACCAGTCCACGTCTCGACTCATTTGCTTGCTTCTTTTGGCGCTAGGGAACCCAACCGAGCTTCGCAGTGGTACCATCTCATTACCTATTAGGGCCATCACATGTAGGTATGTAGGTATTCATCTGATTGTGAACTTGGGATGCTGCAAATCCATCTAAACTATTCGTACCTAGCCGACCCGACCCGACATTCAGACTTTTCCCCTCGAGGTTTGTTCTGCCCCTCCCCGGGGGATGCATGCATACATCGTCGTCTTTCTCGACGTATTCTGCTTTAGCCTTCAAGAGTAGGTAGTCAGTATATCTATCGGTCCCTGCGCGGCAGCCAAAGCTCCAAGCCGCAGCTTGGCTTCTTCCTTCCAACTTGATTTTGCTTTGCTTGCACCCCTTTACTATGTAAGCAGCCGACTCGGCACAAAAGTCAATGCCAGTGCGGACGTTTCAACAATGGAATTGGCTGCCCTAGTAGGAACAGACTCAGCTCGTCGCTGCCCACCGTGCGGCCCGTGGCTGCCCGCTTGAGGAAATTGGCCCTACAGCTAGCCCCGATCGCGTGGCTGTCAACGCCGAAGTGGGACTGGCACCACCGGCATGGCATGCGACCACCAAACCCGATCTCGGCTCGGCTTCACTCGATTCGGATGCCTCGCGAGTCACACAACCAACACGTGTGCCCTCGAGAACTCACCTGATCCATTCGACCATTCATTCATTCATGACACTGTTCCCTCCAAGACACTTAGACGTCTGTCTCTCTCTGGGAGGCGTCCTCGACACCTCACGCCATCATCCAGTTTGCGACTTTGCCTCCAACCTACTACCTACCACCTACGCTGTTCTTGGATGGACCAACAGCCACGCCAGGAGCAGCACGCATGGACGCCGACTCATCCTTGATGGACGTTGATGCAGCCCACACACCGGCCTGGCTGTGCGTCGGCTGATCGCCTGATTCCTTCCCCAAAGTTTTGCACCGGTGCATAAACGGCCAGTGGCTTCGCTTCCCGGGAGGCACTTGGAGTGATATGCTGCCATCATGTCCCTTTTCCTCGGCCCTTGTGGAGTTAGTTGTCCGCTCTTTCTCAAATCGACGGTGCGTTGCTCTCCATCCGAGCCTGCCTAGGCTCTGCTTCGGTCCAAGCCACCACGCTCACGGGTCTCAGATGAATGCCTACCATTGCTCCCGACCCATGGCTCATGGTCTCTGCCATCCCATCTTGGTCCGGCCGACTAAGCTCTGTCGAGCCAGGGGACGGATAACATGTCCTATTTCAGGACCGCGCACGCTTAGGGCCTGTTGGCTGTAAGGAGTCTCTGTAGCGCGTCGGAGCCTGTTGATACCATCGCGACTTGACAACGTGGCGAGGTCAATCTCGACGACTCCATCGAGGCGCCTAGCTCGCTTGATCGTCATCGTCTCTGAGATCTGCGACAAGGGCCTTCCCCGTAGATTCTTCTCCAAGGCACCGAGCGCTCTTGCCTATGTATGTATTACGTCGAGTTCTGCACGGGTACCACGACGTCTGCTGCGTGGGTTTCGGGCACCTCTGGCCTCGTTCGTGTTGGGGCGCTTTGCTTGGCATGGACGAGGCGGCAGCTTGATCCATCCGCTTTGACCCAACCTTCGTCGTTGAAAGACGTACACGTATGAACAATTCATTTCCCACAAAGACGCCTTCCCAAAACGGAGCGTTGAAACGCTGGGGATCTGTCGTTCGGCTCGAAAAGAGCAGTCCTGTCCCAAGGGTCACCATAAGCGCATCTCCAATTACACTCTAGAGCTGCTGCCCGTTCTATACGATCTCGATAGCTACTGTATATTCTCAGTCTCCAAGTGACGCGCTATACAGGTCATCTAACCATGGTCTGACTATCCATCTGTCCAGGCGACCTGATCTTCGGTTCAGGCCAGTTTCCAACTCTCGCTCAAGGCGTCTAGAAACACTCGAATCCGGCCATGGCTTCTACTTTTTTTACTCGCTGAATTGCGCGGCCTCCTGATGGAGTTTCGGGCTGTGAAACAGTGTGGTTCGTTCATTACTGTTGCCCATCGTGTGGGCCATTTGATGTCATGTGCCAGGGACGCTACTCCGAATACTCCATGACAATGGGTCCCAATCGACACGAAGGGAGGGGGGCATGAAGATCTTGAATTATTGTTATGGAGCGTTGGGGGTCACGATCATCCACGTGATGCCGATCTTCCTCCTAGCCTCAGAGAGTCTTGGATTACGCGAAACAATGGTTGCGGATAGCCATGTCTCAAGAGAAGGATGCAGCCACAACAAATCAACCAGAGTCCAACTCTCTGGACGTTTCGGCGTTTCAGACTAAAGGTCTGTCTCGCCTCTGTATCTTGCACAAGGACGGGTAGACCAGGGCTCGCTCGACCTGTAGATCTAACGGGTTTGTTCTAGCTCGAGCCCTTCGGCGAACTCTGGTAACGCGCAATGTGCTTGCTCGATTATCGAGACTTGACCATTTCAGGCTATGAACCGCCACATGGAGCTTCAAGACTGATTGCCAAAAGGGAGGTGCTTACGGTGAGAGTTCGGGTTGGTTTCGACATTAAGCAACTTCCAGGACTCCAAGGAGATCGGCGTATGGGGACAACCATCTCGTCTCGGGATCGAATCGTTGAGAATATCGTTGAACATACCATGGCAGCGTAACGACATAAAATGGCGTGTCTTTGGGTTACCTTGCAGATCACGTCGTGCCTTCATATCCTTACTGTCATCTGGAAACCTGTCTCGGTCTTACTTGAATGGTTCTCGACCTGCGTTGCGTATCGAAGTAAGTATTTCGTCATGGCTTTCATTTCCAGCTGCTTTCGTCCGATGGCAAGTAGCCATTATCATAAGCAAACTTTTAGACTATGATAGACACACACGTATTGAGATTCTCGGCCTCGTTCACGACGCAGGTCTCTGCAACACTGGACGAGTGGGGTGATTACTTATGCTTACGTTTCTTCCGAAGCGTAACTTGTTCGCTGCTACTTTTATCTCTTTAGGTGAAGTTGCAGAAGCCCTCGTACGGGCCTGCTGTTTCGCTACACGTACCCAGCGTCGCTCGGAAGCGACTTAGTTGCGCACGCGAGGGGAAGGCCCCTCCTTCAGAATGTTTCTTGAAGCGTCGGTGTTCGACTGTGTGATACCTCAATGGACCAGACATCGAGGTGACTGTTGTTCAGTTTCAAAAAAGTGTTTGCCAGTATCAAAGTGCGCGTGTGCCAGTCCTGTCACATAATCCGTGTGTTTGGTTTTTGATAGTTGCTACCAGCCTGTGATGCCGACCACTGCGAAGACGCGATATTTGACTTCGCAAACACCTCCGAACGTCACCCTAATGCAGGAGTGACTACGGCATTGAGGACATCTCTAGTGCCTTGCCGTTACGGCGAGCACCAGCGCTCTTATGACGTGGACACGGAATCTCCTTGACAAATCTTGTGGAACATCGAGTTCATACAAGCCTGATAGGAGCCCTCAACCTTGAAATGGGTCAACCTTAGTTCATGACCACTTTCGTATACCATGACTCTTGTTTGCCTTCTCCGCATCGTTTCGTCCTAATGTCCTAATGTCCCAATAAACAGCCGTTTGAGATAGGGGCTGAGCGAGAACGCCTCGTTCTGGGTGTTTGACATCGCCGTTTCCGCTCCGAGGTCATTTCGAGTAAGTTCATGGGTTCTGGGCAGACTTGCGTGTGTGCTAATCGTACCTACATCCACAAGGGCATCTACAGCGCATTTATCTCCAAATTGAAGGAGCCGTGCACTTTCTGCAAATACCGGCTTTATGTTCCCTGTGGCCTCCTAAGGACGCAATCATAATTAATACTAGACATATGATTATATCGCAGCGGGGGCCTGCGCGCCGGACAAGGACACGGCTGCCCGCGTCCGAGATATAGGAGCGGCATAGAGACAGGCATCACTAGTTTTGCCCTTCCCCATCGCTTATCCCTTCATCCGCCTTTCTTGGTGGGTTTAGCAACTGAAGTCGTATTCCCTTGAAATATCTGGGTTCCACGGGAATCAAAGAGTCTATTGGAGCATGAGGACTCGCGGCTGCGTAGTACGTTATCAGGCACCAAAGCCCCGCCTGACGAGAGGATTCAGATCTTCTGTACATGCGAAAACTTCACCGTGGATCATATCGGAGCCCAGGTTCGTCTCGGAAAGGGAAGAAAAGGTCAAGTCTGGGGTCAGAGGACTTCAAGAAGTGTTTATTACTTCCTTGTGTATAAGCCGGCATCAAATGGCTCCCGTACGTGCAACGGAAGACCTTCCGCCCGTTCCTTTCAAACCGATCGATCACCAGCCTCACATCGAAAAATGGGCTGTCGCGGTGATTTATATTTATTTCAGGTAAGCAGAATGAGAGGAGTTATGGCTACGCTTCGGCGCTTAGATGAGTCGAAGTGATACACCGCAGCTGCCATGGCTTCAGCTTAGAACGTGCCGGCCTTGTTCACATTGAGAGCCGTAAGTTGCTCCTCAGAAGCTTCTTATAGGCCGGTATTTATTCGCTACTTGTTCCCTGGCCGATAAAGAGTGGGAGGACGGTGAGGAGGCCAATCGGGAATGTGATGGGGGAAACAGTCAGGAGGCTCCGCTGCCCTAGAGAGTATTTGGGCTAGAACGCCCGGCAAAAGTAAAATGAAATCATGAAAAATCCGTTTTCAGGCAGATACAGGATATCAAAGAAGAAAACTGGAGGGCCTGACGTTAAGTTTCGAGTGAATATCGACCGAGCGTGGACAGTTTCTGCGCGTCACTCAGCCCATTGCTACCTCGGCCGTTCGCGGTTCGGCAAAAGTTGAAGAAACGAATCATGGCCTCTGAGACTCTGGATGTAAAAGTTTTGTTTGCAGTAATCCTTTGGAGTTACCTCTTCCACCATGTGCCTCGATAAGTCTGAGTTAGTCAGGCCTGCGTGTCACAGCGTAGCTCTAGACCAGTTCTGATATCAGTCCTTCCCCTTCCTATAATGTTCTCACCAGGAGAGGTTTTGTCACACATCATATCTTTCTTTGTGGTTTCTTTTCAACTGCCTGCAGGCAAGCATCGACCAAGTCCTCTTTGACCGGTATTACGCGCCATGTTTGGCACGTGCCTTGCCCAAGGTGTGGAAAATGCCAGTCTCCATGACGCAGTACTTGTCTCTACAAAGGCCATTATGCTGTAATTGTTCACTTGCACTGCAATTTGGTGATTAAGCCGTGGTTCCAGTCTCTTGAGCCCATGAAACTAACAGATGATGCCAAAAAATACTGGCTACGTAGACGAGAAGTCAAGGGGGGCGCGGTCAAGAAGAGCATCAAGACAAAAACACTAAAACTAAGAGACACTTGAACAGGCCTTGGACATCGGGGAACATGAGTTATGCATGGCACTGGAAATGGAACCAATGTCTACCTATATGAGCAGTCGCGGTCACCAGCAACAAAGTTGACAGGGTAGGTGGTTAAATCAAGCTCTAAGAGATGAGACGAGCCTAGTCACACGGCACCCCTTCTTCCCCCAACGACTTCTTCGTCCCCACTCGCCGTGCCTAAAGTTTATACCACTATCTCTAACATGCCCACAGCGGTTTAGCGTGCTAATACACCCCCATCCCCACTGATAACCGGAACACGGCATGCCCATGCTCTCACCTCGGGATTGGCTCGTGGGTTTGACCTCGGCGTTCGTCCATCTTCACTCACACAACCACACCACACCACACCACTAAATCTGCCTGCCCTCGTCGACCAGGGATTCCTTCCATCTCCGCAGGCCTGCGAACCACCCATAACCCTGGATTTGGGATCCTATCGCAACGATAACGGCCAGCCATTCGGGATTCGAACCGGTATTGACCGGCGATGAGGGGGTCTTGATACCGTGACCGTTGGATGCGACATGGCTTGTTCACACTAGACTGATTTGATCATGTAAATAGGGAATAAGACGAACATGTCCCCCCTACACTCTTCGGCAGCGGTCGAAGCCGGCGATCAGATTCAACCTCTTCTTCGCAGAGTCAACGGCCAAGCGTACAGCACCAGCTCCGCAATGGCATCCAAAGATGTCGAGACCATCGCCGTGGCCCTGGACGCAAAGCCTGGCCCCGAAGATGCTGCCCTGTCAGAGGCCATCCGACTTGAACACAACTTGACCTTTTCCGAGGCCGTGAGGCTTTACCCGACCGCCATTGGCTGGTCTGCTTTTGTGTCCCTCGGGGTCATCATGCTGGCGTTTGACCCGCAACTACTGGGTAACCTTTACGCCACACCTCAGTTTCAACGAGATTTTGGCTACGAATTTGATGGCAGTGTGAGTCTTCTGCTCCGGTTTACTGTTGTCTTTCCACTGATTGGCTGCATAGTATATTATCAGTACGTAGAGACTCGCTATTAATCCATTGGCTCGCATTACTGACTTACCCAGGCGCTGCATGGCAAACCGGGCTGTCCATGGGAAATCCCGTTGGCCAAGTCGTCGGCGCCTTGTTCGCGGCGTACCCTATGGACTGGTTTGGCAGGAAATTAACTTTCGCCGCATGTGTGGTGATCACTGCCGGCATCGTCTTCATACAGTTTTTCGCGCGGTCATTGCCCGTCCTGCTGGTCGGCGAGCTTCTCGGGGGCCTTGTCCTGGGTATGTACGTTGTCATCGCTCCGGCTTATGCCTCTGAAGTTTGCCCTATGGCTCTCCGTGGCCACCTCACGTCCTACGTGAACCTCTGCTTCGTCATGGGCCAGCTTCTGGCCAATGGAGTGACGGCGGGGACTTCGAAGCTTGATACCCACTGGGCGTACTCGCTCCCTTTCGCACTCCAGTGGTTCTGGATTCTGATCATTTTACCCGGCCTACTCTTTGTACCGGAGAGTCCATGGTGGCTGGTCCGTAAGAACAGGATGGATGAAGCAGAGAAAAGCCTCCGTCAGCTGGCGTCCAGCAAAGTCAATATCGCCGCTTCTTTGGCCTTCATCGTTGAGACCGACAGGCTTGAGCAAGAGCTGGAAGCGGGCAGTACGTATGAGGATTGCTTGAAGGGCGTCAATTTAAGACGAACCGAGATTTCAGTTGGCGTCTACTGCACCCAGGTTCTTAGCGGCATATATCTCATCAATTATGGCACGTACTTCTTCCAGCAAGCCGGTCTGCCTACTGATAAGGCATTTGATATGGCCATTGGGTTCCTTGGTAAGCTATAGGTCTTTGCCCATTCGACGCCGTTCAGCGACTAATAATTATAGCCGTCGGGTTCCTCGGTACCGTCATATCTTGGTACTTCTTGATCCATTACGGCAGGCGAACCATCTATATCACTGGCTTAGCCGCCTTGGTGGTCTTGCAGCTACTCATCGGCATCCTTGACTGTGTTCCGGGACGTCCGAAGGGCGTCGCCTGGGCGGAGTCGTCCTTGATGCTCATATGGAACTTTGCCTACGATCTATCTGTTGGCCCCATCTGCTTTGTCCTCATCTCTGAAGCTTCGGCTACAAGAGTCCGGTCGAAAACGATTGCCCTTGCAACAGCCGCTCAGGGGGTCATTGGAATCATAATGACTGTCGCTATACCGTACATGATCAATCCTGATGAGGCAAACATGCAGGGGAAGCTGGGATTTTTTTTCGGGGGCCTAGCCGCCCTGTGCTTAGTCTGGGCCTGGTTCCGAGTCCCCGAGACAACGGGGCGCACTTACGAAGAGCTCGACATCTTGTTCGAACAACGGGTCCCAGCACGTAAGTTCAAGGGTTACGTCGTTGAGGGCATGAATCCAGCCGACCAATAGTGGCCGACCATGAAGAGGCTGTAAGTAGCTTCACAAGGCGAACTGGGAGCTTGGAATTGCTAGAAAGGTATTGACATTGGTTCTTGGGGTCACCAGGGCTTCTGGACCACCTGCGACCCAGAATATCATGCATCATGTTGGCACCGCCAGGCTCTATCTTGACCCCACCTCTTGTTCTAGAGCAGCAGTAGCAGTCGTTTCAGAACAGTTTTCAACTCCTATCTCTTCTTGCGCCACCGAATTGCAAGATAAGTACTTGCCCATCACTTTTCTTCGGTAACACCGATTTCATATCCTATGAGAACCTCGGTGCTCGTGCCTTCCCAACCACGTGTCCCGGCAGCCGAGAGCATGAAGCGGCATGTCCGGTCAATATAGAGCGTCGATATGACACCGGCGCGCGGGGGGCCGGGAATAATCAGGAAGGGGACCGTCGAGTGCTTGAATGCGCGCGTGTCTTTCAGGTCGTACAACCTGAGAATATCATGTGAGGCACTGGGCGTATGTTAGACTAAATACACTGAACCGACTCATGCTTCCCCAACTTACCAGACTAGATGTCGGCCATTTGGCATTGCTCGCACTGCGCTCACAGCTCCACTGCCGGCCGGGAACTTGAGAGTCCGCTCCGGAGCCCATCCACTTCTAGCTTTGTGGATGCTGTACTCCTCTACTGTTCCGTTTCGTCTACCAGCGTAGATCCAGTTGCCATCTGGACTCCAGCAAGCGCCCATGCACCAAGGGGGTACGCCCCGCTGGTTGCTTATTCTGGCAACTGGGTCTTGCACACGCCGATCCCACAGTCTAATATTGCCGTCGATGGCTGCCGAAAAGAATATTGTATCGGCTGACTGGGTGGGGTCCATGGCTGGAGCGGCGGGCTCTGATACGAAGACCATGGAGGGCGACCCGGGGGCTGGGTCGTCCGTCTGTGCATCAGGCACTGGGGGGACCGCGGGGATGTCGGAAGCTGGTAGCTGTACGCCAGCATCATTTGCACCATCCTGTGTGGAGGGACGGTCTGGAGCCGCACCGTCCTGAGCCAATGCTGGTGGCTGGTGCTTTGAAGCTTCCGGACTGCTGCTACCCCTGGGTTGAGCGGCTGGTGCCGAGGCCGAGTCGACGTTGAATGCATTGGTCATGTCAATGTCGGCCGAATGGTCCATGCCCCCATCCTGCCCAGTACCATCATGAAGCGGAGGCATTCCCATGTCACCCATTGCCCTTGAGAATTCATCATCGTCATCGCCACCATAGTTGCCTGCAACGTTATCGCCGAAAAGAGATCCAGTGTCACTGCCACCAAAGAGTGACTCATGCGCGGGCGATGCCTGTCCCTCGGCGACCTCGCCAGACGTAGCGGGTGCCAGCGCCTCGTCCCCGTTCGCGACATCTGCAGCGCCGTTCTGCGGGGGCTTGTTGTTGTTCGAGGTAAATGTTGCGTCGAATTTGATGTCCTCCTCCATCGCCTCGACAGGGATTGGAGCTCCATTTACTGGGCGAAGCTCAATGGCAGAAGTCTGGCCTCCGCTGCCGTCAAATGATCGCTTCACTCCTCCCGTATGCAAGTCCCAATCGTAAATGTTTTTGTCCCAACTGCCACTCAAAACACTCTTCTCGTCCTGTGCCAATGTCAGGACACTAACGGCATTGGTGTGTTGCTGCAGGCATGTAATGCGTTTTCCTTCATCGTGTCTTACGCTTTGAAGGTTGATTCCACCCGATTCCAGGCCAGACAGCAGCCACAAGGCTTGCGAGTGAACGGCCAAGGAGTACACGGGGGACAGCACATGCTCCTCGTTCCCTCTAGGGTTGGGGGGGCCCGGCTCTTCATTCTCCCAGTACGACATGAGGATGCCCGCCTTGACGACACTATCGACGAAGGGGTGCCTCTGCGCAACTGTCAGGAGCTGTTTGCCGTTTATTGTACCCGGACCGTCGTACTTTCGGATGTAGCCGTCAGAACCTCCCGTCATCCAGTACCGAAGGTCAGGCGTGATGGCGATGGCATTGATACTAGTTGCTTGAGGGGCGGCCATCGTTGGCACAATATCGTATAGACGGGCTCTGACAGCTTCTGGTCGTACGGTAGGGAAAAGACTGGAAAATGGCATTGGCGATTTGCCTTTGCCTTCTGGTGATGCCCTCGCGGCTGCCGACCCTGCTCTGGAGGGTTCTGTTGCATCTCGTGCCGCTGCCTCGTCGCCCTTCTCTTGTGCGTCGTCTCCGGTTTCTTCGCGGTCGTTGTCATCCTGTTCATCGTCGTTGTCGTCATCGTCGTTTTCCATGTCTCCATCAACATCGTCTACATCTTCCATGACCTCGTCCTGATCGTTTTGGTCATTCTGGTCGTTTTGGTCGTTTTCTGAGCTTGCGTTGGAATCTGGGTTGCGTCAGCAGATAAACAAATGTACGGGAGAAATGCACATCTCCGAAGCGTACCTCTGTCATCGTCGTCCATGGTGATAGACCCTGGCAAACAAAAGTCGGGAAGCTACTGTAAGATTAGAAACAAGGTGATCGCGCAATGGGTTCTGGAAAGGTCGTGATGTCGGCGGCTTTGAGCATAGACCAACCAAGGGCGGGGACCTTCTACAATGATTGCGACTATTGCTTGCGGTGGTCGCACAATTCCAACGAACTCCAAAGAGGAGAGGCAGTTGTATGAATGTCGGCAGCAATGGCCGCGGTGTTGAAGGCGTGTATGTGGCGGAGGCGCAAACTCGCATGGAATCGTCGCGAAGCCGAAGGTCGCGACGTGACTGGGTTGGTGCACCAGGGACCCGTACCAGTGACACAGTGGGGGGCATGCAAGGTTACAGAGCCCAGCCACACTAGCATGTCCTGGAATCGTACCCATCATCCGCAAAAACAACCCCGGGGCCGCAGTTGCTACCGAGGATTCCGCGTTAAGTGGTCCGGCCCGGCTGAACTTCGGTGCCGTTTGGAAGAGGCGCACCGTTCATCCCCTCACGGACAACAGGCGACATCGCTTGCGTCTTACTCCGGCAAACCTCTCGTTTATACTGATATTATATGTACCAAATTATCCATCTGTCCATCAATCAATGCTCGGTTTGTTTGTTTTGAATGAAATCCTTCCTCCTGGAATACGAGTTGTAACTCCAAACAAAATCGACATGAAAACCAGCTCGGTGTATCCCAGGTATGCCTTGTGCCAGGCCGACAATCAAGGGCAACCAACAACAAGAAACTTCTCACGCAATTCCTTCAAATTGCTCAAAACTGACCCTGAGGCACTAGCCTGACTGGGCGAAGCGGTAAACTTGGCCCAGATACCCCATAAGAGCGTCACAGGGCCCGAGCCAGTCTGCGATGCCGTCCCCAATGATATTGCCGACAAGCATTTTGGTTGACAAGCCGTGATGTACTGGGTTTTTACTAAACCAAGTCTGACTAGCGAACGGCTAATTACTATGCCACTGTAGTTAACCGCCCGCCACTACTACAATTGTTCGCAAACCCCCTTCTCTTGGTTATCGCGTGTCGTATCTTCCGCCTTTTGTTACCCGGTTAAGCCAAGTTGAAAATAAATGGTTCTGAACGCCCGAGCTGCCTCTGGCTGACGTGAATGTGAAGAAGGCGGCCGAGATTTACCAGACATGACCCCTTCAAACCCTACATCCCGAGGTTTTTGTACACTGGCGGCAGCATTGTCCGTCTAGGCGTCATGGGTTGCGTTAACTTCTCCGCCGTACATGCCCAACACTTTGTCAATTGGCCTGCCTCTCAAGGTCTGGTCAGAAGTAAGACTGTGGCCTTGCCCTTGTGCCGGGCAACTTCCGGACACGATGGGTTGTGGCAGTGGTACCTGGCCGCTACGATGAACCCATGGACAGCCACGTGACGTCATCTCCTTTGGATCTGGAAGTGTTGTATGCTGAGATCATTACTAACCTTCTGGAGCCCGACCAGGAGAACTTCACGGTCAAAGTGCACTCGAAATTTTATGACGCCGCTGGATAAGTAATGGAGGGAGGGGCCAAAGGAGACAGCGAAAGATGAATAAGTACCACCCTCAAGAGTGCCGCAGAACCAACGCTGATCAAGCCCTATATCTCCATTGGCAACCCTAGCCAGAGGCTAGAATAGTGTCGACCTACATGCGTCCATGCCCTGCTGTATCCCCTCACCATTCAATCGGTAGTAGCGACGGGCGGTGTGTACAAAGGGCAGGGACGTAATCAACGCAAGCTGATGACTTGCGCTTACTAGGGATTCCTCGTTGAAGAGCAATAATTGCAATGCTCTATTCCCAGTCCGTTAGTCTCAGTGGCATGGCGGCCCTCGAAGTTCTGACGAGCACACAGTCCATCAACGTGTCAGTTCCCATCGCAGTGCAAAGGAATGATACCCTTGACAAGCTGCTGGCCTACCTCGACAAGCTTGGCGTCACTTTTGTGCGTCTCGGCGGAGGGGACAAGTCGTAAGACATTATTTCGCTCCCTGGCTTAGTGACCAGACCCTTTCCTCAAAAGCCTCATAGAAGCGTCCTCGTACTTCTAAGAGATGATGGCAGTGCTGATATGGTGTTAAGAGGTCCGGGAGGATCGAAGGTGTCCCTATTGACAACAATAAGGAGCAATTGGGTACTCCCGTTCGAATATTGAAATGGAAAAATATAAAATCGCAAACATCACTGCTACCACGTTCACATCTCTGCACCAGATGATTCTTGTGGGAGGCCACATGCAGCTCGCGCCTCACGCCAATGTTCCTGAGTTAATATGGACTCCTTTCAATTTGAACGCCTCTCTACTCTTCCACAGGCTTGTGAAGCATGGTTTGAAATACTCGAGCTTCCATGTACAGAGACGTACGGCGCCGGATGTCCGAAAGTACGGCAGTGCTGTCCCTGGACTCGGGGTCCAAAAATGTAGAGACTACCAGGGTAGGGAGAACAATATCATCCGTGAGCCATATGAATCGGAGATATTTGCAAGAAGGGGATCTTGAGGCCGGCATTCACGGATCGCTATGTGGTCAAAAGTGCCACCGGCAGGGTGACCATTCCAGTTTCGACTATGACCGCTTTCTGAGCTTGATCCATAGCTGTCCTCGTTGATCGACGCTCGGTATTAAAGTTACAGACAGATCCACTACCAACGGTGAGCAGATGTCCTTCGAGCTTTCCATCAGGACTTGGTTATCGGCGCAGTCACTTGAGGACCTTGTAGGCCCGAGTGACCCATGAGGCTCCTCGAAGGATGAACAGTGCACATTGTGTGCTTCAGAATGAAAACGATGGACACAAGCCAAAGTTGGTCGGGACGGGCGCGCAGGCCATTCGGTGGTAGACAAACGAGGACGGAAAGGGACTCAATGACGATTCAACCAGGCAGAAACACAAATAGGTTAAGACAATCCGTGTCCATGAGCATGCTTCGAACAACAATCTCCCGGCAGCAAGGATTCGAAACGTGAGAGACAGACCATGACGCACCGTTGTGATTTCACGCAAGCAGGTAAGGATATCAGGTGGTCGGCTCGGACGGATGATGGTTCTCCTGCAAGACGGTTGCATAACCTTATCGATAAGTTATCGTGTGTGATGCTAATGCTGCCTCAGTCCTCAGTTTCAAAAGAAGGTCTTGGTAGACTGGTTCCTTTGGTCTTGCCTCAGGCCATGACCAGCAACTTGCTCAGGCGTCCAACTCAATGGGAAAAAACGAGCCTCTAACCTACATCTGTATCTTACCCGCACCCCCCCCTTGTCCTTAAGATGACCTTTCCATTCCTGATGTATGCACGAGGCGTCCAGGATGGTAGGGGCCACACCCGCTCCGGCGGAAACACTATCTTAAGAGCCTTTACTGGTGTGAGAGCAGTAACGCGATTTTCGATGCACGCAAACAAGCAGCCAGGAACTTCATTTTTTCCTCAGCATAACCGCCCCCCCCCACCAAGTCTTCTCTGTCTCTCCCTCCTTCTCCCCCGCTCCCTTACGGACAATCAGCAGGCTAGCGGATGTACGTTAACAACCCGTGTAGTCTTGGCAAAAAATATCAATAAGGACCATGCAGTAAAATTGTGCTCCCAGATCGGTTTCAGTCTCTCTTGTGTTTGTTGTGTTTGAGTTCACGTGCGGCCGAATACGTTTGAAATGGAGTACGGGCTGAAATACATCATTAAAGCAGTCTACGAAATTCTCTTGGTGATAAGAATCGGTCTGCAAAATCCAAGTATTCAACGGCACAATACTCGCCTTGTTTTGTTCCTTTCATGATGTGCGACTCAGGCAACCAGCAGAGGTCCGAGAACAGTGTCCACAATGTAATAACTACAGCCACATTAGCCTCTCGTAGGCTGGGTTTGTCCTTCATAACCATCCTCGCGGCACCTAGTTACCCAGATACTCACTTAGCCTTGTCATACGGTCGACATGGTATATTGTTAATCGCAGGGGCAGGAAGTTGAGACGAACGCGAATTCATTTTGGACAATAGAGCAACGGCTCCAACCAGAAAGTTATGTACCTTGTCTTAAACAACTGCCATCTAAGTGCATTTGATCTGTCGACACCCCGTTGAAATTCAATTTCGCCAATTGAGGGTATGCTGGGTAGTGACAACCGTTTCAATTACCCACGGTACCTACCTACCTCGGTAGCTACCTAGTTATTTCTCTTTTTAATAGACTTGGGTAGATCTACTAAAGAGGCAGACCGTCAAGACCCCACCCCACACTACCCGACAGGTGAGGTAAAGGTAAGGGTCCAAGCGTGGAGCACACACACTACGTACTTGACTACTACGTAAGTGGTCCTGCGCTGCGACTCAAGGTGAGCCGAGCTCTCGGCACTCCCAAAGAGCCCCTGCCCCCTAGCATGACAGTGCAGCAATCGACACTTGCCCTGCCGCTGGATCGATCCGAGCATCCCGCCCGCGTCGTCGATCAACCAACCCAATCCATGGCTCCGCTAAACCCATCGTTGCAAGCCAGGGGTTTACTATCCAATAACGACACCTCTCCAAGCAGAACAAAGAGACACTGTAGGGCTGAGCCAACGTCTTCTACATTCCATCAACGACACTATTGTGTCGCCTCCGCCGAAAAAGAGAATAAGCCCATTGTTATGCATATTCACAACATGGCACAATACACAGGCCCCACTGTCTTATTGTGGCAACGTATCTTGTATAAATTTGCCTTACTCGACTTCTTAACTATCGCCTGACTGCGCGCCCGTTGCTGTCAATGAAAAGCCGCCAAAGGGCGTTACAACATTCCCTGCGCGGTGCGGTTTGCTGAAAGACAACTAGCTTCCTTTGAATCAGCTCGTCCAAGTAACTAGCCAATCTTTCCATCGCAACCTGCCGGCTCAGCGAAATGGCAACAAATCGACCGAGAGAATGACCATCACTACATTGTAACCCAATATCCACCAACCTAGCCATGGGAGAGGGGTATGACGACTATAAAGTGACCCAAATGCAAAGTTGAAATCCAGCCCGACTAACAAAAAGAAAATATCGTGGAGTGGGGTGACATGACTGTGGTAATCAAATTTCTGTCGCACTCCGGGTATCATGTTAGTAATCCCTAATGCTCTGATGTGTTGAAGGCTGCGTCTGAAGTGATGCCGAATGAAGAATGAGAAGTTCCCAAAACTTAAGGTAAAAAGTAAATGAGTCCATGATCCGCTCGTGCTGAGCGGAGTGGAGTTGAGGAATGAGCACGTGAATCCACCTAGCAATCGTGGGAACGTTAAAGAAACCAGAAACCCGCCCTAAACCGAGGTCGCTCTAATGCAGGGTACCGAGATATGAAATAAGGAGTAACGAGAAATGGCCGTGTAGCCTACATGCCGTAAAGTGGATCGATCGTAAACGTTAGTAAGGGGGAAAGAACGCTTCGTAATGCGGCGAACATGCAGGTATCAATGTACCGGCGCCGATTTATGAATCATGCCAGATGATCCATGCGATAAGCAGGTGTCTGGAGTAGCTTCAAACAAATTTGCTCATCCACTTCAGCTCGAGCCAGCCGACTTTATCGAAAGCTGTCCATAGCTTTGATGCCTTGTTCACATCAATCTTGCAGGCCTGCTGAGCGTCGGTCTTGCGGAACTCTTTGCCAACTCTCGCACATTCTAGTCGACGAACAAAGATGCGCCGCTTGCTCGTAAGATAGGTAGCGCAATCAAGCCGAAGATTGGCTGCGAGGCTGGCTTCATCGGGGTGGAGCAAGTGAGCGTTGGGGTCGTCGCTGAGGTCAATAGGAGCGCCCTTCCAGTCCACCTTCAATGAGTTTGGTTTCTCGGGCAGCGAAGATAGTGGAGGGCAGTAGTCGGGGAGAGCTGCGAAGTCGCGGTCCTCTCGGTTCGGTGCAACTACACGACGAGCAGGGTCCGGCGTGGCGCTAACACGACGAATGTGACGAGTCGGAGGGCTGGTACGCACAGGGCGAGGAGGAACCTGAGGTTTGACAATACGGTCGGGCTTCGAGTGAGTAGATGTAGTAATCTTGGGTTTGGCCGGAGTAGGTCTCGTTGTCTTGGCAGGAATAGACTTGGCTGGGGCGATTGTCTGATATCGCACGACGCTGTTCCACCGAGCGTGGTTCAGCTTTCGGTCTGCTCTGACCTGCTCCCGCTCCTTCTCGTACCATGACTTCCTTTTATTGGCAAACAGTCTCATTACCTGGGACTTCAGTTGCAGGGCCAGTTCGTAATCCTCTCTCTGGGGGGGCGAGCCCTCGCGAAAAAGGCCAGGAGGTCGCGCAACAATATGCTCGTCAACGATACGGCGATGCTCGATTGATTCAGTGCTTGGGAACAGAGGCGGCTGGGTTGGGCTTGAAGCCGTATCGTCGCGAGGGTACAGGATCGGATCTTTAGCTGGTGTTCCGGGTACGGGAACATTGCTCGACTCTGTGATGTAGGGCGAGACAGGAGGCGACATGGGCATGCTAGGCTTGGTCGCTTCGTGTGCATGATGCTTACCGGAAGACATCGATACAGAATTTTGCTGGCCCTGGTTGAAGCTGTCATAGGGCAGCGGCTCGGGAGGAGACATGAGATTGCTGATATCAAACGCTTTCTTACTATCCCGAGTCATCGTGATCGCTTGTGGCGACGTCATGTTGTAACTGGGTTCCATTGTCTGCGAAATGGACGCAACCGGGGAAGATTGCATCTTGGAGATGTTAAAAGGAATTGGACGAGTGCGGGTTGATTCAAGGATTGCCGCTGTCGAAGGCTGTGTTGGTGCGGGTTGGTTGGGTTTGTCAGCCATCTTGTAGTGTTGGCGGTGGCAAGGCACCACAATATGGAGATATCGGAGTTGGACGAATTGGGTTTCGGCAGTCGGAGAAGATGATGGACTGCGGTAGAAGGAGCTCGTTCCACAGACTGGTTCGAAAGCAGCAGCAGCTCGAAAGGGCTTCTGGCTTTGATGATGGTGCGATTGGAGAGTGGTTATTTGTGATGTGAGATGTGGACGTCAATGGGGATTTATGTCCCAATTGATAATGACGTGCGCAGCCGGAAGCTTGGGAGTGTGTCGCTTTACTGCGGTCGGGCGCTGACGCAGTAACAAGGCAGACGGGGGTGGTCAGTGGGAGAAATGCAATCTGCGGTCACTTTTGCGCTTGATTGCAATAAGTCTCCATTGACTTGAAGAGCGAAACAATGGATGAAAGCGTGCCACAATAGGGGCAAGAAGGCAACAAGGATGGGCACTGGCGACCCGAGCAATGGAGTGGATTGGTATCGTGTTGAGGGGTGTTGGTGGCGGAAGTAGTAGAAGTAAGCGGTGTCGATGTGGCGATGGAACCCTAGTGGAGACTCGACGCACTTGAGAGCAGAAAAGTCGATGCACAAGGGCAGCAAGTGGGAAAGCCTGGAAGAAGAAGGGAAGAGAGAAGAAACGACGATGGCTTGGAGAGTGGCGAGAAGAAGAAGAAGAGGAGGAGGAGGAGGAGGAGGAGGAGGAGGAGGAAGAATAAGAGTGGTTGGAAGTAAGGAGAAGGCAGGCGCAAAGTGGATGATGGATGACTAGAGGAGGAGGAGGAAGAGGAGGAAGGAAGGAGTGGACGAGTAAGGCAGGCAATAGCCAGGCACGCCAGGTCGGGTTGGGCAGGCAGAAGGGAACAGATGGGGAGTGGGAAAAGGGCGTGTCACAGTGAATGGAAGTATCTATGAATACGGTATCATGCAGAAAGACGGTTGAGGGGATGAATCCATGAGACAAGAACAGCCAGCACACGGGCGAGGCAGAGACTGAGTAGAGGTCTATCGTACACTGACTGACTGACTGACTGACTACCTACTTCGTACTCACCCGCCCACACAGGTACATTAAACTCTGGGATCGAGGTACACTTGAAAAGCGACGGCAGTGACAAGAGGCAGACGGAGAGTCTGGGGGAAGAGCGCGGACGTCGACGTGGAAAGTGGGCCCGCCCTCCCCTTCTTTCCTGGTTTGGCTCTGGTTTTGCCTGGGACAGAGAAGAGTCACTCGACAGGGCCACGCCCACACACCACCCCTCCTCCCACCTGCCCACCCGTCGCTGATCATACCCTGCACACATACCCGCCCCAGTTGGGTCATGCTCTGATACAAACACCCCCCATATACTGGATCTCGGTTCAACTGCACGCCCTCTTCTGCTGGCGGCGGCGGCGGCGGCGGCGAGGACGCGAGGTGTCGTTGTTGCCTTGCGGACTGCCCAGCCCAGTCAGACCGAGCCACACCTCCCTCATCACTCAATTGGCGTAGAATTTGTATCCCAACATGATTTGATTATTGCGAGAAGACAAAACAGCCAGTAATGGCGCGGGGGGAAATCAATTCGTGTCCTTGTGCTTTGCTTTAGCTGCCTACGCTCTCGTTACTTACATAGTACCTTGCGGCACTATGCTGCTTTAACCCCCTCCCATTCTCTGCTACCTAGTTTAGGTACCTACCTGATGTATACCAAGACAATTGGACAGTGCTATTAGTACTGTCGCAGTCGTTCCTCTTCGTCTAGGCTTCTCGGACCCCACACTGTTTCTTCTTCATCGTCTTCTTCACTTCTCTTTTCTTTCTTGTTATCTTCCTCCCCACTATCGAATTCCCCATGAGAGGCACGCGTGGCGGCCTACACTATGTATAGAAAATGACGAGGGTGTGAATTTAGTGTTTCCCATGCTGCTGCGACTTGTTGTTGGTACAAAGTATAGTGATGATAAGGCACTGTAGCGTTGGTACAGTCTGGGCCGGTCTCTCAAAGAGAGAGAGAGAGAGAGAGAGAAGGAAGGCAAAGGGAAGGGAACAGGGGCTTGCAGGAAGTACGATGTATTTTTGGCCATCAAAGTATCCGTACCGATCCCGTATAGTTCGCTCCGTCCTATGCAGGGAAAATATACATTCAACTTCTGTTGGTGCTGCGAACAAAGCCTGCCACAAAAAAAGTCGCCGTCGATTAATTGACCCAATAGCCAGCCCGTGCCGCCTCAGTGCCCCTCCCCCGCTGCCCCTCCATTGGTTCGACGTGTAGAAGCCGCCGTCACAGCGCTACCGCTTTCCTGGTTGGCTCTCTGCTCTCATGACGACCATGTCGACGCACATGGAGCCACAGAAATGCGATCAACATGAAAATAAACCATGTCGGTCTCATCCAGTTCAATGTTCAACGACTGTGGTACCAGCATGGTGGATGAGAGGCAAGCCTTCCTGCTATGTACGATATACTTTGGCATGGGCAATTAGTTGAGCCCTTCATGGATAAATTGATATCGCTTCTTCTTTAAAGACAGAATTGTCTCTGTCCACCACTGCGTCCGTCCTTCGCTCTTACCTGATGCCACCACGACCACCGGTTCTTGCATCATCCCAATGCCCCATCATGGCGTCCAAGCAATTACCCACCCACACCTCCCACAACAAACGGTCAACACTTTGAGGCATGCCGATTCACAATGAACTCACGAACAGTGCATCTGACGGCAGGCTGGGTGTGTGGGTGCGCGCGCGCGTGTGTGTCAAGAGGGGTGGGCGGGTGACAGGCTGTCTCTCATTCTGGCAATCTAGGTCTCAAACCAAAGTCGCTTGTTCACCCGTTCGACGGCCAATCAGCATCCAAGGTTATGAACATCGGAACACAGTATGGGACACACCCTTAAGCTGACTGCTCCAATGCCACCTGTGGCCCAGATGGGTCTGTTCTAGCTGCCGAATCTCTAATGTACCGTCGCAGTGGGATTCCCTGGATCGATACCTAATCGATACCCAAGACAAGGGCCCCCTATGGCTGCGAGGGTAGGGTACGGAATCTAGAGTCTGCCAAACGTCCGAGGCGATGAGAAAAAGGCAGAGCAATAGACAGCCACACAGGGCTGTGGCGGCTGGATTCAGAGGCGGCGCCGCGATTCACGATGGTTCGGCAGGGGCTGCCCTAGCTTTACCGAGCACAACATGGGCCGGCATGAGAAATGAAGCCAAGCTGGAGCATCGCTTTGCTTTCAAAGGCGGTCAGTGAGGACTTGTGAGCTAGTCCGGCAATGTAGTTTACACTATATATCCTCACCACCTCAGGCGTGTAAGCCAGGTGGCGAGCTAGGTACCGTAGCCTCCCACCGGCACCAGAACGCTCGGGAGAGGGAGCGAATTGACTTCACATCTCCTTTGACACTACCTGCCCAACCTTCTGCGCGGTGCGGGTGGAAGAGAACCACGGTAATCACCAGTCTCCTCAGTACATATGCAGCATAGTTGTGATGAGTTATAGGTACGGCTTTCTGATGGTCATGCAACTGAACATAGCCAGCCAATCCAATGGCGCCGACCCAGCGGTAGAGAGGCCCAAACAAACACACGAAGCGCATGGGATGCCTCATTTGAAACCATCTTCTCTGACTTTCAAAAGTAAGTACCTTGTGTTGGTTTCCGCAAAACCGTTCCTCCAAGCACAAGAACAACATGGACTTCCATGAGGAGAGGCCAATTGTCTCACTTACAGACAAATCCAATTGGGAGCAAAGCCGCATTCGATGATCACACGTGTAAATCCAGGTTAGATTAACACGCCGCCGCAGGACATCAATAGCAGAGAAGCCGAGTTAACGTTTCAAGTGGTATATGCCTAGCTCTGGTCCACGCAATACGGCATGGCGTGGCGCAGACGAGGCCAATCACAACAGGTGATGTGGCCGCAGGCGAGCAGAGCGACGTTGTCGGCAAATTCAATTCAAGCAAGGTGACTGGAGTGTATGGCAACGGGCCAGTGAAGGGGGCCGTAAGGCGGGCTCACAGGCCCTCATCCCTGGGGGGTGGAATGAATTCATCGATTCGGCCAAGACAGAATTTCTTGATGCCAGTCGCTGCAGGCAGCGTGGCAAGGCAATCGGCAACGGGATGACACAAGTTAAAGCACGAGAGGCGGCGGGGAAACGATGAGCAATTGACCAATGAGTAGCCCATTGACCGCTCCAAGGCGCATCAAATACTCCAGTCGCCTGCCTGTAAAAGGTCAATCTCAGCTTGCTCCGCCTCTGACAACAGGGAGCAGGTCGGGGCCGCCAACCACGTGAAAAGGATGAAGGAGCAGTGGTCAACGAAGTGGCACCTTGAGGCCCAGGCTGTCAAAGATGAGAAGAGATGGATGCGATGCGGTGAGAAAAGCCGAAGCAGCATGAGTAGGCGCATTGGTGGCGGCCTCCGGTTTCGCGCATGCTACTGGTGTTAAGTCTGAGGAATGAGTCGTTTGGCCCGGGTCTCCCGAAATCCGCCATACACGTTTTACATCAAGAGGTTGGGTTTTGATAAGCATCAGAGCCCATATTCAACAGGAGCAAAGTCGACGATAGAAACGAAACATACTGTACATGCATGGACCGATGCTGCTTTCCTGAGTACTTGGGCAGTCCCAAAGAGAACGGGCAGTGCAAGTGCAAGTGCATGTATAAGTGGGAGGAATGCATTGTACAAGAGGGGTAGCGATGCGACTGGGCTTAAGGCCAAGTGATTCTTCCATGTGCATAGAGTTACGACATGCAAAACTCATCAGTTCGCCGGCCGTGCCTAACCCGGCTGGATCACTGAGAGCCGTATGCGCCTGAAGCTAGCAGGCCTAGCAAGGAGTAGTGTGATGTGTGAGTCACAAGGAAGGCGACTTTGAACGATGGAGAATAGGAAAGCAACCGAAAAGGCGGCCTCTCGTTGGTCTTGCCGCGCATTGAGCCGAAACAATTCACACCCTTTCTAACCTAGCGTGGTAGCCTCTTATCGATAAGACGTCACTGCCGATTAGCCATCTACGAGTGTCTGGCAGGCGCCTACCTAAGTGGGCTTCCAGCTGTCTCTCAAGTACCTTCTCTTGAGTAGATACCTGGGTACCCAGATATTTGTACTAAGGTATCTCAAATCCCTTTTCCTGTGCTTTGCAAGGCTTGCAAGTACTTTGTACCTGGGTACCCAGGTACGCTCACGCCCCCCCCCCCCCCCCCCCCCCCGGCCCCTCTTTGCCCTTCCTTCAAAGTCTGCAACTCTCGCTTCTATCAATTTTCGCACGTCTTCATTCGGTCAAGGAAGGCAAGGTGATTTCTATTTTCTCATCCAAGATGCGAAGAGTCGTACGAGTATACAAACACTTCTTTAAACAGCCTGCTTCAAGCATACCTACGTAGGCTAGTTAGCTAGATATGTACGTAGGGTTATGCGGGCGGACATGGTAGACTGAAGTAGGTCACTAAGGCCGCTTCTGCGACATTCGATGGATTCCATCCTTTTGCCGCAAACCGCTGCTCACCGTCCAAAACCCCATGCGGGTTGGCATCGGATCCTCTTCGCAGGACAGTCTCGCTCATGAAATGCGAGCCCAGATCTCTCTGGTCAAAGCAGGCCCTGCATCAGCCTGTCCGGGAGAATGGCATTGCATGGGATCGCAGCCAGTCCAAATCACCTTCACTCACAGCAGCTCGCGCTTCCACCAAGCATGCTAAATAAACATCATCCTCCTCCATGATCATCGACTCTTCTTCCCTGGACCTGAGCATTGCTGAGCGACAGTACAGCCACAACTGCCATGGCTTCTTTGCGATCATTTTCCCATCCGCCGGCTCAATCTCAGCGTGCAATTGACAGGCACGATGACGGCTGCAGCGGCTCAATCTTGCTCGAGGCTGATATCGGGCATGCGTCCAGTTGGTGACGAGGGGGTTCGGTAACCAACAGGGATGGGTGAGCCTGTGTGAGGACATAGGGGTGGGTCCCCAGCCTACAGATGCGAGTTTACCCTTCCGCGCGACCTTCAGCTGCCCGGCACCCAACACGCCGGGCTCACCCGGTTACTTCCTGCTGGCCGCCGAACCTGGGCTGCTCGGACTTTACAATCCAATTCCTAATGGCGGGGCACTCGACGCCAGTCTCAAGGCGAGCACAGCATCCTCGTTATCCCCATTGAGATGACTACATGTTAGACTTCTGTAAGCCTAGAGACGGAATGAGCAACATAAGTCTCCTTCCCGAAGTTTCCGGATGAACGAGCGGCACCGCCTTGAACCGGTGGGTTCATCGTTGACGCCTAGCTGAGCCACGCGGTAAGACGAAGGCGAAGCACAGAAGACATCTTCCGTCGGTGCAATGGCCCAAAGCGCCGCCCACAATGTCTAAGGAACAGGACGCACTTCCACTCCTGCCCGAGGTGCTCCGAACCAGCCGAAACGGGGTGGCACCCAAGGCGTATGGCTTGCCTTTCGGCTGGTCCCAAGGGAATTGGCCATTTTCCGAGCAGCACAGAAAGAGTGCGTCTAGCACACTCAGCCTGAGGAGAACACAACAGATCTTGATAATCAACACTCGTCGAAACCTATGCTCCCCCGTATGCTGTCAGCTGTACGCACATTTCGATGATGTCATGTGTTGAGTAGTGCATGATGGCAAACCCAACAGCAAGGCCTGGAAAGCGTGGGAAAGTAGCCCCGGAGCTTTTAATGTCTCGCTCTGGAGTCCCGAGCACGAGAGCTTTTGGTTTGTTGGTAGGTCGGGTTATCCGAGGCTTGTGTGGAGTCTTTGCTTGTTCGCCGCCGAACGGGTTAGGTAGCTGGCCGACCCCCGTCTTTATCCGCCTAGTAGTCACAAGGACATAAGGATACTGAAGGTTTTCTATTCGCCTTTTGTGACAGCCCTCGTTCCACGCACCTGGAGCAACAGAGCACATCGCACCGATGAATCAGCAAGGAGCTCTCGGCAAGCTTGCTACACCATCGATGCACAACCGCTGCTAATTACCTATTCTGCCGGGGTTGCGAGGCGCGGCTTTCGCGGATGGCAAATGCCACGAGGTTCAGAGCGGGCCGTCCAGAAAGCAGAACGTCCACTGGTGTCACGGCCGAATCAGCTTGATGGAACTCCTGTCGCCTGCGGGTGAGTGAGTGGTTGACGTCGAATCGGCCATTGACGGAAACTTATCGATAACGGAAGCGAATGCTATGTCAGTACCTACCCAGGTAGGGAGTGTGGTAGCCACAGCACTGGACATCATATCACCGAACCGTCTCAAATGGTTGGCCTTTGTCGGGTTCATCCTCGCTGCCATTTGCAGGCTGAGACGGTGAAGAGATGCAACGCAACCCACCGAGTGACCAGCTTATGGCAGACTCTCTTGGGGTGTTCCCTCTTGCCAGTCTCAATCTGGCAGAAAAGGAGGTCAGTTGGATGGCAAACGACCACACCCTTTCAGGTGAAAAAGCTGACCACATGACTATACTCAAGCCCCCTTCTTATCGCTATGGAACACAGAGATAGATGGCGGTGGTGGTGGTGGTGGTCTCGTGGGAATGAAATGGCCGCGCGCTGCTGGGTGCTGGATCGAGGCGTCACCGACGCTCTGGCGCCGATTCCGCCTCCCCAATTCCAGAGTCCACCACCTCTTCCATATTCTACCCCTACCTACCTCCTGGTACCGGTAGCTAGCCACAGCAATGTCGCCATAGCGTTCCTTCAACGAACCGGCCCTCCTACCGTTACGTGACTAAGCTGATCACGAGGGAGATCTCGGGTGAGACTACATTACCATACCTTCTTCTTCCTCCCCGGCTGAGCGCGTAGCAATTGCGCCCGTGTCGTGGTGGGCTAGTTTGGTGGGGATGATGTGCTGTGCCGCTCACACTCAGGTAGGTACATTACCTAGGTAGGTACCTAAGGATGATAGGCAAGTACTTGTTGCTTTCTCAATCCACCCCCATGCCCGTACCCCCGCCAGATGTCAAACATATCGTTTCGACCCATCTGCCAAAGCACAGTATTCACTCCCTTCATACAACGGTGCACTATGCAATTGCATCTGCCGACGAAGGCGAGAGATTCCACTGGGACAAAAAACATCCCAGCTTCTTGTTCAATTATGCCGAGAAGAGGGGAGAAAAGGGAGGGCGGGGTAAGATGGCGGTCAATGGGGGAATCGGAATGGGCTCAAGTTCGAACTGAACCGGACCGTATCTTCGCTTTGTCTTTCTTTGCCCGGCGTCAAGTTTTGGGCCCGGATCTACCTATCAATGTCCTGGCTTGTCTTTGGTCAATGGCTCTGCCACCCATCCCAACTGTCCTCGAGAGAGACAGAGAGAATCACCGAGAACGACATTCCAGTTTCTTATCACCCCTCCCTTCGGGCTATCTTATCATCGAGAGTGTGCCCCCGCAAAGTGAGGGGCATTCTCACGAGTCACATGTAAGGGTGTGCCCCGCGCGCCCCTACTTCCCCCTCCCTGGCAGCATAGGTACCTACATAGGTACAGTAGTAAACTACCTACAAGTAATATACAGGCACCATTCATGGAAGAAACGGCCTGCCTGATCCAGCACGTTCGAGCGGGGGACTCGGTGGGGGCCGACGGGGGCCTAGATTCCTTCAGTCAGTCAGTGGCAGGGCAGGACTGCGGCTTGGGCACTCATCTGCTGTGCTCACCCCCCTCGGCCATGGCGAATTATGAAAGGTCATTTTGTTATGTAGTCTTCACGGTTCATAAAAAGTAGTCAACAACTTTCTTCATTGTTTTACCCTGCGCTCAAGGATAGTGGAAGGTTTCCAGGTCTATTTGATGCCGGCAAATAACTCTCCTGATGCCCGATAGGCGGGGGGTATCGCGCTGGCTGTTAGACGCGTGAATACTTCGCCTAATGGAGAAAGTCTTGGCTGGCGATAATCGCCTCAACGGATCTAATCTTATCAATCATACGGATATCACAGCCCCTCTTTACTTGCGCACCCATTTATGTACCTTCGTGAAGCGCCCCTTAGGTACAACAATGGTGATTCTCTCTCATTATGAGATAGTTAAATCCCCGTCATCACTCCATCCGAAAAGAACCACGGACTCGCATCAGAAGAATTAACCAGCTACTCGACAGTCACAACTCGAAGACTCGGGGTTGGCACCAGGTTCATTATGCAAGATAATAGAGAGTTCATTTCCGACCAAGTCGGGAGGAGTATGTGCGTGCAAGGTGTGGTAAGGCTCACTTTTGTATATTGTCTATTTATCCGCGTTGCCGCCAGTTTAGTTTTACTTGGGGTTCTGTTCACTATTCCATGGCTTCGAACAAACCAATCAGGTATGTTGGTATTAGTACCTGAAATCCATGCGCAGTGCCCACAACAAGTTACCAGCGCAGTAGTAGCGTACGCATGAATAACCCCATCCTGCGCTATCGCGCTATCCGCTACGCTATCAAGCCACCCACAGAGATAGATGCTCGTTTCCGGCTCGCTCGCAAGCTCCATGTTTTGCTCTCAGCTTGATGCCTGTTCGGCCGGGTTTGCTTAGCATTCATCCTGCACCCCATTTTGCACCCCAGATCTTGGTACGTTCTTGTCCCTACGTGGGTGGGTTGGGCGACGTGTGTGTGAGCACGGGTGGCCATGGTCCTCGTCTACGCACGAATTCCAAGCACATCCTCAACAGCAGGCCCTTGGGAAAGGCTAGATACCTGTAAGTAATGGCTTCTTTAGGTGTCGGTGACTGATGCGCCTTGGCCTGAACCTTGCTTTCAAGTCATGGACTGGTGCTTCGCGACGCTCTAGACAGTGGCTGGAGAACTGTTGGTAACGGCGCCGCTTCCCATTGGTTTGTGACGCCTGTTTTGAGCTTGCTCCAACAACATAACTTGATGATCAGGGCTGGAGCCACGAAACGTCGCGCAGTTATCTTGAGGATGGTGTCCTCAGCAAGCACTTGGACCTCCCTGCTCGCCATCAGGAACTGCGACTTTACAGAAATGACAGTGCTGTGTCTGCAGCCGTGGGAAGGAGATTGGAACCGAACAGACTTTGACCACTTGGCAAATGCTTCCAGATCGAAGCATGGCCAGCCAAGTTCCATCAAGACACGTGTAGTCCCACATTGGCTAGCTGACTGCCGGCATATATATCGTGGCGCCCACTAGAGCTCTTCGACTTTCCATGAGCGGTGACAAGACCGCAGTATCACGAATCTTCCAATGTCTTGATATGATCACCTCAGTATCAAGTATATGGTTTGAGCCACCTATAGCCCGGTTACATGCTCAGTGATATGCTCTCGGCATTGGGGATTACCAGGTCAAATTGTCATGGTCGCTGCCTAGTGACGCGTCTGATACGTGCAGATTCGTAGCCTGAGGCACGCGTCGCCACTGTGACTCCTCGGCGGTGTTCAAGAGAAGTCATACACCACGAGGCTCTCTCTACCATCCTTGGTCTCTTTCAGAACAATGACCATCTCATCGTCAAAGCCCACCCAATTGCGCTGGTCATCCCAGCGAGCCGGTGTCACTTCTGGTTCGCTTGCAGTTGGACTTGGCCGTACCTCGATGCTCTTGCCGCTGACGCGTCCTTCAAGCTCCCAGACTCGGATCTCCTCGCCCCGACTGCTGACACTCACAGCCTTGCCCCTCGCAGTAATTTCCGCGTCGCTGATGCCTGACGTATGACCCCACAAACGAATGCCTGGGGACACATTGAGCGTTGTCGCAGTCGATGTACAAACATGTAGAGTCAGGGTATTATCAGCCATCGCGGCTAGGAGATACGGATGGTTGTAGCAGAGCGTCTTTGGGCCATCGAAACCTTGAGTTAAAGAACGGGGATTCTGGGAATCTACCGGGGGTGGTGACGAGGCTAATCCTGGAGCTCTGACAGGTTCAGCGAAGGCCAACCGAGTTGACACAACTGAGGAAGAAGTAAAGCCGCCTGCGCTCTGGCGCCGTATCTGAAGATCCTGAATCCCGATAGACCAACCCTCAAATGTAGAGAACGTGTAGGCGACAGATGCGATTAAATACGAAGCCATTTGACGAATTGACAGAGCCAAAGGCGCTCGCGACGTGTGTGATTTGAGAGATGTCAGTAGAATTGGGGCAAGCAGCGAGGTAGAGGCCTTCATCTCGTTTTGCTTTTTTCCAGTCTCCAGAAAGGAGAATTCTTCCGCTTCACTTTCGGATTCCTGGAGAGTTGTACTTTCCGAACCGGCATCCGTTTCGCTTTCTTCGGGACCGGCTGTCTCGCTTTGTTGTCTTTGAATGGCCGAGGTACCAGTCAGTGGCGGCCGCTCGAAGGTGTACAAAGATATAAGAACCGATTCCGTTGCCGTTAAAACTAAAGGATGACGGTAGGCGATCTCAAGCAACCGACCATTGCTAGACTTTTCATGCCTGTACCGGCTGAGAAATCTTTGACCCTTTAGGTCAAGTCGCCAAGCGCCAAAACTGCCATCGAGGAACCCAACCAAGACATCGAGCGTCTTATTCTCAAATGACTGGTCATCTACCGCAAGGCAAGTTGGTGTGGTCTTGTCTGGTCCCTCTCCGAACCCAATCTGGGCGACGGCCTCTCTAGTTTTCAGATCCCACGCCCGGAGGCCATAGACGCTGTCGGCAGTTATGGCAATGCCTTCCACCACTTTTGCGAACGTCTTCCGCGGCTCCGAGAAAGCAGATGGGGTTTCTCCAACCTTGAGCTCTTCAACAGAGGCTTTCCCACTGGCCCAATTATGACGCAGCTTGTACTGACGCTTCCAGTCCACAAACTCCCCAGAACCCCCTGTTCGGCCCCAGCCACCGTCGGCCCAGACCGTTCGCCTAGCAGAGTAATGTACGCGGGTGCTTTCTCTAGCGGATCCGTTGCGGAATCCAGGTATTCGCAGGGCGCGAGGCAGGACGAAACGGTGGTAGTACAGTGTCCGCCATAATTGCGAGTCGGAGGAAAGGCGGTGGAAGCGGCGGGATACGGGTGCTATGTCCAGGAGATCTGAGATCGGCAAAAAAGACAGTATGCGTAGGAGGAGCTCGTCCGATAGCAATGAAATGAGATCATCGTCTGCAAAAACAGGCTTGCTATCGACTTTCGAGTCAGTTTGCTGCGATGAGGTAAAGCGCGTCCGTTTGGAGATAGACCGTGGCTCGGCTGCGCCTGCATGGGCAGTGGGGTGTTGCCTTTTGCGTTGCATTATCCGACTGGGATAGGTACTGCCTCGGGAGCCTGTCCTAGGTATGTCGTTTGTCGGGTCGTCAAAATGGACAGCTGGCTCGTAGAAGTCGCAATCAGATGTCTTACTCGGTAGTGGCGGAGAAGTATTGAAGTGTTTAAATGACCTCAAGAATGCGGTCGGTCATTGATAAGATAAGACTTGGTACGTATTTGTACATGGGTTGGTAGGTAGCTAAGCAACCGTGCACAGGCTCCTCTGCCCTCATCAAGGTTGTCTTCCGTAACAGCCATCAACTCAGATACCTTCGTCAATATCATGACCCAAGTGAATATCGTGCCCAGTTTTGAGTGTCAAGTTTCGAAACTCTGCTTCTCAAGCGCTGGCCCAAAATGGAAATGCGAAGACGACGACAGCGTCCTTAATTGTTAATAGGCGAGGGCAACTAACTAGCCAGTTGAAATAGTTGTTTGTCTATTCTTCATCTGACCCTGAATATTGTTCGACTGCAATCAAGGCGGAAGCGGCTTCATCAAGACCAGGAGCCTGAACTTTCGATTTGGGTCCTGCTTACCTAAGGGACAAAGCACTGTCCGTCTGCCCATTGCATGCGCGCTACTTGGAGCAGATTGGGTGATCATATCATTTCTCGGGTTGCATCAAAGCTGCACCTGAAGTCCTGCACCTGAAGTCACTCTGGAGAGGACTCATGTGGCAGTGTGGCTAGGCTCTGTAATCAAGGGGGTGTCAGAAGTGTATCCTACCACGACGGCTAGAATTCACGGTGCTACTTTGACAGCGTGGTGGAGAAGATAATTACAGGCTTGCCAACATAAATTACTGTCGAGGTAGGCTCTGACAGTCTCCATAAAAGGGCCTCAACCGCACGATCAACTGGTAAGTGAACATTTCTTGCTTCAAGGTGTTATTGAACAACTCGCACGTTATTGCTGTGCTTATTCGACAGCTTCTTGGTGGATTTTCCCAACTCAGAATCTAGGACGCCAATTGCTTTATGGTTGATAACTAGGGGCGTCGATATACCAGTCTTGAGCAGGATTCCTCAGCTGACCTACGTTGCACATAGTACCTACTCCGTACAATATATATGTATGTATAACAGAACGCCGCCGTCTGGTGGGTCCCCCGCCGCCGAAGTGGGATCGGGCCGAGGGGCAGCAGGGGATCCTCACACTCGCAGCCGAAGATACGATCCGCTCTGGCGCAGGCTTCAGAGACTAACGGTGAAACTTGAGCTGCGTCAATTCAGCGGCTCGGACGGACTTCGCAGAAAAGAGAGGTGCTAGCAAGTTCGGTAACCTCTAGATTCATTGCCTAGCTACGTCGGGGAGTGGTTCACTCTGAACCAGCGCACTGGCTGACTGGACCTAGTATCTAATTAATTAGTGTTCGAATAGTGCCTACCTAGGTTGAACAAGGCAGTGGGGCTGTACTCAAAGCAAATCATTTGCTCATCCTCGCCGCCGCTGACTCGTGGTCAAAAGTCTGGGGTAGAGGAGGGGAGACAAGCTCACGGGTACGGTCGAGATACCGACATTTGGTGGGTTATCAATACCTACCAATACGGACACTCGCATGAAGCCGGATGTGTGTATTGGGCCAATCTGTTGTGATGTTGACTTCGGACAAGGGAAACAAGACACTTTGCTGCCAGGTACCTGTGGCTTTAGCTGGCACCATCTGCTCAGCGGCAGTAGTGGCCTTGAGGTCCTTGTGAATTCTGCGTGCCGGTGTGGCGGCATTGTACCTTTCTTTCCATGAGGAGGCTGTACTTCCATGGTGGTTTCTGAGCTCTATCTAAGGCGCTCCAGGCAGGAACATGCTCATCTCATAATTACGACCCAATATTCACTTTTGCTAATGCAGGTACGTAGAGAGAGGGTGTTCGCTCATGCAACTAACTTCTGAACTCGACTCTGTCAAGCCAGCAGATCAGAAAGGCATCAACTTGCATCTAAACTCCGGCATCGGATTTATCTGAAGCACGCTCCCTTTTTTTTTTTTTTTTTTTGCCGCCAACTCTCCTAAGTTCATTGCTCTGCTTGCCGCGACCATTCTGTCCGTATGGTATAGTACTTAGTTCACTCCACATCTTCCTCCCCGCCTACCTCTGCCCCAACACAACCACCCGTACATCTCGCCCACGCAACCGCTCGGCTAGCGAGACTGTTCATTCAGTGCCCTGCAGCATCCGTTGAGACATTACCTTGGCGAATCGCCGCCCTGTGCCGACAGCCTACACAGACACACTCAACACCTCGGCACATACCACCGGAGAACACGGCTCTCGTACGCTGCAGCCCCGTCGATTGGTTGACGCGCTCTTCAATATGGAGTCAGACTCTCGGTCCGCGGGCCCCGAGGACCATGGCCTTCGTCGAGCTGTACGTTCCTCGTCCAGAGTGCTGCGAGTCACGCAGCCTTACCAGTCCATTATTGCTTATTGGAAGTATGTGCTGACATTGGCTATCCGTCGCTTAGTGTGATCAATGTCGCACCCGTAAAGTCGGTGGCCCCGTTCGTTATTGTGCTTGCTCTCCCCCCTGACCCCAGAAGACGCCACATCTAGCTATACTCCGCTAGCTGAAGATAATCATATCCTTACAGCTCCTCATTCCTTCGCAAATGGACGCCTTGCATGTTATCAAGATTTCGGCTTGGCTGACAAGAGGTCTTATCATGGCCCTGTGCTGCAGATCCGATGTGACAAGAGCTCGCCATGCTCCAATTGTCGCATAACCCAGCGTGCCTGTAGCTCTAACGGCGTTGGCCAAAAGCCAAAAGAACAAAGGCATCGCGTACTCATATCTCTTCAATAGTACGCTGCCCGCCCTCCATCCGCCTTGTTTCCTGACACCCTCTTCACCGCGAGGTTTTGTTGGCCGTCTGGCTGCTGCCGGCGGTCCTTTGCCGTCTCAGGTGTTTGGCCAGAGAGAAACTAACATGTATGGCCTGCTTCCGACAGTGAGAAGAAGATTGACTTAATTGAGGAACGGCTCTCCAACATTGAAGAGTTGCTGCGGAGTCTCGCGAACAACCCCCAGGGTGTCGGCAACTCATCGTGGGATGCCAGCAGGGTCAGGCATGCTACGCCCTCAGCTTCGACAGTTGGCGATGTTTCTATCTTGACACAAGACGGTGCAGACTCGGATTCCGCCTTTGAGGGCGAACTCTCGCTTACCGCCCATACGATGTTTGCCAGCGAGTTCATCGAAGACGCTGTACAGAGAACTTCGCTCCAAGACGTTCCGCCCAATATGCACGCCGCTCTCTCCTCCCTTCGCCAGATCGTCACAATGCAGTCCAAAACCTCCGGCACTCGAGAGTTCCGTTTCCGCACTCAGCAGCCGCCACCTCCGGGAGGTTTGACTGACCTACCTATGCCGCCTATGAATGCCGTTGTGGCCCTGCTCAAGCACATGAAGGGTGCGGCTCTGTCCTTGGTGTACGATAAGTCAGTATGAACTAACTTAATGGCAGTCTCCCCTCCAAGTATCTTCTCGCTCGCATGCTCGTTTCTAGATGTTGACGATCTAGCTGAGCTCTGCCGAAAGATCTACTTCTGTACTGACAACTTTGCGGACACAACATTCATCATTGTGAACGGCGCGCTCTTCTACCTCTTCATGGAACAGGCATACCTTGCACCTGACGCAGATGCTCGAGAGGAGTTTGAAAGGTATCAGCACATATGCCAGAGCAATCTCGAAACCGCCCTGGCTTGTTTGCCACTCATGCTGCCCGCCAAAACAGAAAGCATCGAGGCTTTACTCCTGGCCGTACGTAGCATGTTTTGCACTCCAATCTTGTTCGTCGCGCTGACGAGAAAACCAGGCCGTGTATTCTATAGACGTATCGAAACCATCCCTCGCATGGCTTTTCACCTCCACTGCTGCTAGCCTATGTCAAACGCTTGGCTATCACCGCGTCTCACAGGCTAGGAGCGAAAGCGCCGGCCCTAGAGACATCAAAACCCTCTTGTTTTGGCACGTTTACATGCTTGACAAAACTCTCTCACTCAGGACAGGCAGGGCGTCCGTCATCCAAGACTGGGATGTCACCTTGCCCAGGAGAGTCGACAATACAATGGTCGCAGATCCTTGGGGGGCTATTATTACAACCTGGATCAAACAAGCCGAAATCGCACATCGCGTCTACGAACAACTGTGCGCAGTGTTATCCATCGCACCCGCCTTGCTTCACACTGGACTAACACCATTACAGATACAGCCCGCTTGCCATACATCAATCCCAAGAAGAACGGATCGAGACCGTACGTCGTTTAGAAAGTGAGCAAAAGGCCATAATGGCCGCCGGTTCCCATGTGCGAGAGCAAGTTCTCTTCGGGCTCAAGGCTATGAACGCCTCGTCCATTTTGGATATACATTTAAGGGGTGACGAAATGTCCTTCCACTCAACTATGACCTTGATATACAGAGCACTACCTGCACCAGAGGGCTCACCGACCCGGTTTTCCCAGGAGTGTATTGACACAGCACGATTCGCCATGCAGTTGCACCTTGAATGCATGCAAAAAATCGCTGAAGAGGGGCGGCACCTCAAGGCAGTTTACATTCACTGGTAAGAGTCGCATCATTCCGGCCCAATGCTTATCCACCACAGCTATCCTGACTGTGCCAACATAGGGCTATTCTGCTGACCCCATTCACACCCTTTTTCGTCCTCTTCTGTCACGTCATTGACACGTCGAATGCCGATGATCTCAGGCGATTGAACGAATTCGTTACCTCCCTCCGACCCGCCTGTGGACTGTCAGAACCCGTCGAGAAGTTACACCAACTCTGTTCAATGCTGTGCAACGTAGCGACGCTCTACATGGAAAGCAAGTCGCAGCAGTCGGAAGAACGGGGTCCTATCAACGATGAGTTTGACGTATACTTGAGTGCATTGGGATTCCCACCAGCTGAATACCCTACTCAAGGGATGGATACCAGCGATATGTCTCAGCCAAGTTTGCAGACTGCTCAGTTGGGCAACTGGTTCTCGGGCAGCCAGTACATGATGGGACTACTCGAGGAGGACCTGTCCCAGTTCAACTGACTAGGTTGATTATGGAGGACAAAATCGAGCCCAAATTTATCCATGAGCAACGTTGTAGATAGATTCGATGGACTTTTGCCGTAACAGCTTGAACGGCTGTATCTTCTCGACTGCACGAAGGGGCCAAGCCAGTATTAGAATGTGACAGCTGGCTGGACGCACATACGATCCTCGGAAGAATAGAACGTTCCACAACTCGTCGCCTGCTTTCTTGCATTTAGCATTCTCTTGGGTTGCCTTGGTTAGGTCAGCGCAGCACGTGCCAATGGCCGAAAAGCTCCTCCTTTGGTGCATAGCTCGGTAAGTCGTTTGCTGCTTTGTCGTTGGAAGTAAAGAAATCAATCAGTCGGATGCCTTGGGTCATAGACTGGGTAACCCTCTTCGTCCGTATCGCTTTCTACAGTAGTGTCCCGCTCGCGGGCGTTCGCAAGCCTGTCAGCCTCCAGTGCTTGGCCAACTTTTGACTTTGGCGCGTCCGGGGCAGATGCGGTGAGGGTGTCTGCCGGGGCAAACGCCGACTTGAAGCCCGATTTCTTGAAGCCGCCTTTCTTGAAACCTCCCGTGGCGGCGGTCTGCTGTGGCTGTTCGTTAGGAGCGAGTTTGATGCTGACAAGCCCGTCAGCCTTGGCTTCGGCTTTTCGTGCTCGGGCGCCGGCGTTCGGGTCGCGGACCATGGCCTTCATGTCCTTGAGACGCTGTTTGTGACTATGATCGTAGCTACTAAGATGTGCTTCATAGTCGTTCATGCGGGAATAGCCTTTGGAGCAGAGGCTGCAGTAAAAAGATTGTAGAGCTTCGCGGGCGGCAGCGGTCTGCGCCGGAGGGAGTGTTTGGTGGCGCTGATTGATAGAGCCGAGTTAGTAGTGTATTGAGACGCTACCTGCGCATATTATTCTATACTTGCCGGAGGCATCGCGACCGATAATCCTGGAGATGTATGTTCGACGTAGGCTGCAAGTGGTTGTGATATTGGCAAATAGTGCTGTGACTACCTAGGTAGGTAGTTCGGTTGGATTTGAGCTCAACGGTTCGCCATATGATCCGCTCTCAAGCGGTGTTCGCCATAACGGGTATAGTGCGACTCCCCGGTTAGCCTCGGGCCCACCCTCCTGCAGCTCCAGACGTGGAAAGATACCTACCGGTAGCCAGATGCTTACCGCTCCGTGTTGCTACAACCTACCTATGACGTGTTGAGGAATGGTCAAGCAGCAGCCGACGATTCGATTGTACTCAGACGACCTACTACAGGCGCTTGACCTGCAAATTCCCTTGGGCTTGTCGTGATACAGCCAACGAGTCAACCGAACCGACATCTAGGTCACCTACAAGCAGCCCCTCATTGTGCTTGCGCAGTTCGGAGAGAATCAGCGCCTCTGCTTGTTATGGAGTTCAGATCTCTCCAGTCGAGGCCATCAGAGGAGACTCTTATGTCGCTTCTCCAATTAGACCCTTCGCCCATTGAGACGCCACCGGCCGATACTGAGAAAGACCTTCCACCCTTACCAGAAGATGCGTTTGAGAATAGCACTGGCTCACTCAGGTCTACGTCTTCCGCCCCCGGCTTGAGTGGGAGCGGTCATAGCACCATCTTCTACCGTATGTTTACAGCAGGCCACACATTTCCGCATCGAACCTTGGCGAAGTCTAACTAACCATCATTCAACTGCTAGTCACGCGTATACAAAAGTTTTCTTCTTACCTGATACCTTTATTTACGACACTTCATGTCGCCAATACTTCGATAATACCCCTTATTGCCCGCTCCGTCCCAGCTTCCGAGACCTACCTGTTGCTGTCCCGAGAGATATACCAAACACCGCTCACGGAACCACTTCTCGTGGTATTGCCCATTGTCGCACATGTTGCTTCCGGTATCACACTTCGTCTCGTCCGTCGATCGCAAAACCTAAAGCGTTATGGCGGTAACACCCCAGGCATGTACGCCTTATATCGCGCTCAGACAGGAAAAACCTCCCGGTCCATGACATCCAACAGCATCAACTCGGCTGGTCGCATATGGCCACCTATCAGCTACATCTCCATATCTGGCTACGTTTTCACGGCACTCCTCGCTGCGCACGTGGGCATCAACCGTATCCTCCCACTCTATGTTGAGGGCGACAGTTCCAATATCGGCCTGGCTTTCGTTTCGCACGGGTTTTCTCGGCACCCATTTCTATCCTGGCTTACTTACACCAGCCTGCTGACGGTGGGCTGCAGCCACATGGTCTGGGGCGCTGCTAGGTGGTTTGGGCTGGCACCGACAGCCATGGGATGGAGCGGTAGCGGTTCCAATGTGGTGGATAAGAAGGTCCGCAGGCGCAAGAGGAGATCATGGTGGGCACTTCATGGTGTTGCCGTGGCAGCAGCTGGCATTTGGGCAGCTGGTGGTCTAGGCATCGTAGCAAGAGGAGGCCCGACAGACGGTTGGGTTGGCAAGCTTTACGATGATCTCTTCGCCAAGATCCCCCTTTTGTGAAAAGAATTGACTGGCTAGGCACCGAGGCCCTCGCATGATACCCAGGAGGCGGACTACATTGCGTATACCACTCTCACACTCGCCATAAATGCTGACGAAATGTGTACGCTATGACTCACTTCGTGAAGGCGATAAGTGACTGGTCAACCACTTGTCACGGATTCCACTCTCAAGGAATAAATCAATACAAATACTTTCAAAGAAATAGTGAGGCCAAGGGGAAAGGTATAATAAGATTTTCAAGGAAAGTAGTGAGGTTTATCTCGCCAACAAGTCATGGCTAACTATACAACCAACGCATCTTGTGCAATCACAGAGTTCCTTCCACCGACTATAACAGTGGCCCTTTAACCCGCAACCCTGGACCTTCGTCTATCATGCCAAGCCAGGACGATAGCTGTGATCAACTCCACGAGTATGCTGGCAGGGGCACTTTGGAGTATGAACCTTTGGAAGGATGGTGGCAAAATTGAAAAGGTAATCGAGCAATCGTTAATGATGTACGGATCATTTTGCTGGCTGCCGTATTGGCAAAATCTAGTTGCCGTTATTTCCTTGGCCGGGAAAGACGCCGCCGTTGAGCTGAGGGCAAGCCTTCTGTGCCGCCTGGGCTGCCTTGACCAGGTCATTTTGGTCTTTGCAGGCCCCAGAAACGCAGTTGATCAAAGAGTTAACGTTGGCTTTTTGGCAGTAGCAGTCCTTGATTTGATCCTGCGCGCAGCCACTCTTCTGGATGTCATCGTTGACGCAGCTCTTAGCACAGTCGGGCACGTCGAGGCTATCAGCAATGGCAACGCCGGCGGCAGCAGCCAAGATGGCGAAAAACGAGGTCTTCATTTTGATAAGTTTTCGTCTGTTTTGGGGGAGGATGTAGTATTGGTGAGGGTACCGATTTGGTGAATGGTGTTTTTCTTTGTGTGATTGTTAGATCTGGTGAATGAAATTCCACCTCCCCATATTTGCGGCCATCTTGGGCACTTTATATGCTCGTTCTGCAGTCGGACGAATACCAGAAGTAAGCTATGGCCCGTAAGTCTTTCTCTTGACGTAATTGAACGTATCACCTTATCCCTAACCGTTACTATCGAGTCTCCAGAGAAGCTCAGTCAGAACCATACTTGTTGTATATTCAAAGCGCAATACCGTTGACTAGGTTTTGCAGATTGACTGCGGGACCGCGTGTTCTTGAACCTTGTTCGACCACGCCTGGTCAGGACCGAGGTACAATGATAACGAACAAGATACACGGCAGTGCCTCTTTTCGTTGGGTTCATAGACTACTCTCAAGGTTCCGGTTAATAAGCAACTTCAACTTGTTTGCTCTGGCCCATGTTGGTGTTCACGTCAGAGAGCCGCCCGCTATGTGGCTTGCATGAGTAACTCAAGTCATGGGACAAGCTGTTCGGTCGACACACAGACCTGAGTTCTGTTCGCTTTGAGCCGCAGCGCGGGCTGTGTAGTTGCGTATGTCGGCAGGCCGAAGAGCAGACTCGGGTCAAAGCCACATGCGCAGATGAGTGAGCACACAACGGCGATGCGTCTCTGTGAGCACTGCCAGTGAATTGCTAGGACACCCTGTCTCGAGAAAAATTCGAGACATTTTCCCATGGTGAGTTCTGGTAAAACATGACTTTACAGAGTTCGTAATGGGTGTGGTATCGACAGCGATTGTTGGGTTATGTGGAAAATATAGGTTTACACTGACTAGCCTACAAAACCTACTTACCTACCTGCCTGCGGTACACGCACTTTACTTAGAACAATGTTTTCGGGAGGTTCGGGGATGCTGAGCTTGGTTGCGCTATAATCACGTTCTTCTCGGAACCTCGAACGCCGCACGAGATATTCCTGCCACTAAAAGGCCAGGGTGTCACGGAATAGATGACCTTGATCATCCAGGTACCTCAATCCGGTCGCTGTACAATTGCAAGGCCGGAATCTGGCCTCGATTGACTTATGCCCTTGCTTTCAATCGATCACCCGGGAAATGCAAGGTTACTGTCACCCTTTATGGGCCACCAAAGCCGTAGGGTGAAGAATCATGTGACGCTTTCCATAGGGGTATCCTGCAAACACAGACAAAACCGAGTTCATAGTATGTATTCCTGCTCCCTAGAGCGCTTAATTTCCGTTCCTCGATCATCTGCCGCCTTTTCTTCTCGGTTTACCAATCGTTGTTATAGTGGATTACTGAAGTACAATCCATCTAAGCCTCCTAGACTAAATCACACACGAACCGAGCCTGCACAAGGTCCTGGTCCCCCGTAGTTGTCCGAGTCGTTTGTCTTTGCAAAGACGATGCCGGGGCGACCATTGGGGCAGTCATCGTCTATATTCGGGCCAGAGAATCCATGAATAATGGAACATTGGATGAAGGATTCCCCGGTCAGATACAGCCAGCCGTTGCATCCGTCATGGGTTGAATGGTAACATATAATACAACATTCCTCGGCAGTTTTGGTCTGGTGCATATTGTATTTCCAGTTGGTATTATCCGTATCAATGCCGATCCAATTGACGGCTTTGAAGAACTTTGACTTTGCGCACTCCGGGGGCTATATCATTGGGTGGTCAGCAACTTGGTGTTGGAGGTTGACAATGGTCAGCAGCACCTCGATAGAGGCCGTGTTACTCACCTGGCTGAAGACCGTGGAAGGGTGTGGAATGGCTGAAGAGGGTGTTGATGTGACAAAGGAGGAAGAAGCCTGTGGTGCTGACGAGATGGCAGTGGTTTCAATGCTTTCAGGGCCGTGACCTCGATCGTTTGCAACCACTGTGGTCATGACAGCGATCACAATGGCGAGGATGAGTAACCCGATACAGACGCCAATACTTGTTTTCCAGGTCCAAAGGCGCGAACAACGCTTCAGTTTGGAATGGCTCGTTTGCTCCGTATGATTTGATACGGCAATATCTCCATCCGGATGAACCCGTCTAGGGTTGTCGGCGCCATCGTTTTTAGTTGACAGATTCTTCAGCGGAATCTGAACAGCTTCGGGGGCCGAATGGATCACGACTTCGGGTGCCTGGTTGGTCTCATGCTCCGCCCAGAGGTGACCTCTGGGATATTCATCCATGTTCAGCATGCCGACTTGGAAGTTTCTCAACCAGGACAGTCGTTGGAGTATCAGCTTGGAGGACGGAAGTCGAAAACAACGATGGCTACTCCAGGGTGGAAGGATGTGGGTTGCTAAGGCATCGACCCTATGTAATGTTGCAGTAAAAGGAAATTCATAAAATATCCACACTGGGTGTGAGTTGCGTCGCGGAGGTGAAGGGTTATGGGGTCAAAGGGACGCCGTGAGATGCCAAATATGCGGTCAGTGGGGTGTTTGTTTGCCTGCCAGGCGAAGCAAGCACAGATGGGGGTTCAAGATGAGTGCAGCTTCCTGTGTTACAGGTACTCCGAGAAAATGATTTTCCTTTGGTTGGGCGGCGCAGTGTTCAACCCCGAGCGACTCTACACCCGGAGGGAAAGAGCGATGGAGTGGGATTGTATAACTCCTTTCTGTGCTAGTAACTTACATCCGAACATGCCCCCTTTGCCTTCCTTAGTTACTCAATAGAGAGACAATCGCTACGTTTCTCCGTAGCTAACTATATCAGGTAGGTATGGTGTATTGTATTTCACACCCATGTGTGTACCTTGAGACCATGGAACGATGGGCACTATCCAACAAAGCGCAGCCAGACGGCCGACACGCATTATGGGGAGCCTTGTTTTGGCCATCTACCTACGCAAGAGTGATGAAGGCGACCGCCCATTGTCTGACCATACTGGGTTGGACTCAGCACCTACTTCATCTTAAACCATTGCACGATGCTGACCACGGGCAAATTCCATCACTCAGCACAGAATATACCCATCCATCCACGACGACTTCCAACTATACACATCACGTCTGAAGATGTCTGGGTAGCGAAATCGCTGCACCATAGTTGACAAGACTGTTGATTTTCTTATAGAAGGGAGGGGACGGTACGACGAATATGCTCAACATGGTTCGTCATTAGAAAGCCACATTCCGTCTACTCTATTGCTTTTCACCGTGTCGTACTCTTGTATTCCCTCTCATCATAAGATAGTCGTGTCAAGCCTCGATAAACTTGTTTCATATTTGCGGAAACGGCAAGCCTTTTACTGAACCAAAGACTTGGCGTCGCCATCCTTAAGCTTGCCAGCGTCAATGAGTCGCTTGACCTCATCGCTCCACACAGTCTTAATCTCATCGGCAACCTTGAGACCGTTCAGCTTGCCAGCCAGAGCCGCAATCTCATCGGGGTCAATCTTGCCCTGAACGAGCTCGACGTCACCGAGAACTGCGTCGATTGTAGCGGCCGAAGGCTCGCCAGACGCAAAGTAGTTGGCGTCCTTGACAGAGCCCTTGAGAACACGCTTGTTCTTCTTGACAGCGTTCTTGGCAGCCTCCTTGGCCTTCTTGGATGCCTCCCGGTCGACCTTGGCCTTCTCTTCCGCCTCCTTGGCGGCCTTCTCCTCGGCCTCCTTCTTGGCACGGGCCTCTTCAAGAGCCTTCTTCTCTGCCGCCTCCTTTTCTAACCTCTTCTTGTTTTTGGCCGCGTTGGCTTCCTGTCTAAAGCGCTTGATACGCTCGTCGCCGGCAGAGCAGTCGTCAAGCAGCTTGCGCAGACGAGCGTTGTCCTCGGCCTTCTTCTTCTTGCGGGCGTTGGCGTTCTTGCGTTCCGTGTGGCGCTTCTGGTCACGGTTCTCGTTGTCATCAGGGACATCCTCGTCCAGGTACTCGAACGTCCGCCAGCTGTCAAAGTTGTACCAAAAGTTGTAGAACTCCTCAACCTCCTCCTTGGTAGACTTGTCGTCCCCAAAAGCTGGTACCGGCTGAATCTTGGAGAAGCGGCCCTCAGCCTTGAAGACGTTGCCCCATAGCTTGTAGAAATTGCCCTTAGCGAGCTGTTTCTTTGTGGGAGGGTCAACGTCAGCCTTCTCATCGACCGAGTCGTACTGTAAACGCTTAGTAGGATCCAGAAGAACCTCGGTGGCCTTCTGAATACACTTGAAGAAGCTGTCATCGTCGACAATACCAGCAGCTGCCTTCTTGTCAGGGTGATGTTTGAGGACCTTCTTGCGGTGGGCGCGCTTAATTTGGTCCTCTGTAGCCCTCCAGCGATACTTGGTGAGCCCGAGAACCTGGTAGTGATCTTGGTTCTAGATGCACCGAGGCGTCAGTCGCAGTCTCTCATGTATGCGAAACAGCACACGCAGAGAGGGCGGCCCGCTTACCTTCCAGTCCTTGGCGTCGCGCTGAAGCATCATAGGGTCCTCAGGCTCGCTGATCTCGCCATCGTCGTCGTTTTCAACCTTCTTGGCGGCCTCCTGGGCCTGGATACGATCATCCTCGGAGAAGGTACGCTTGTGACGGGCCCGACGGGCGTGGGCCAAGAAGTGAGGGCCAACGGGCTCCAGGCTGCGCTGAGTAGCGGCAGCAACTTGACCGACGGCCTTGAAGTCCTTTTCGGCAGACCAACCCTCGGGGAGGGCCGGAAGGGCGTGCGCGACAACGGTTGCAGAAGCCATATCGAAATTGTTCGAATTGTTTGGCTGGATAAGGATTGCAACTTTCGTGGAGTGACGGGAATGAAGGGCGTTTACTTCGGGGGGGGAAAACGAAAAAAACGTGGGGCACTTTTTTTTGTTTTTTTGTGCAGGGGTGCGGGGTTACAGGAAACCAAGGGTGTGTCTTTAGTCACATTTAGTGTCCCTAAGTTTTCCCTCCTGAAGCCATGCCACGACTAGTGTTGAGCCTCTTGATCCCCTTCAGTCGCTTGGTAACATAATCTTACTGCACCTCTACCGATCCCCCAGTCTTAAGGAGCAGACATACCCTAACAATCGTGCTTTGAACGGTTCATTTCGTCTATTATGTCCCTGCCTGCGTATCGACACCTCTGGCGCGCCGCGAGGATCGCTTTCAACGGTACGAGAGACGCTCCACTTCTACGACTGCCATCCGACTGACAACAGAATCGTCTTCAGGTGATGACCGAGTCCTCACAGCTGCAAGGAAGCAGATCCGTCAGGGCTTCAGGGACCAAGCTAGCCTTACACCGACAAGCCCGGCTTACGGCCAAGCTATCCAAAAAGCCGAGGACATTGCCAAGATCCTCAGGGAAAACGTCGTTCAGGGTAAACAGGATGAATCTAGCACATATAGTGAGTTGCACCTGAAGATGCTGCCTACAACTACGTGTCATGCTAAGGAATGATCCCAGAGTTACGTATTCACAAGGACACTGAGCGAGGCGACAACGATTCTGTCAAGATAGCCGGCAGGGGCAAGACGACGGCCATGAGCGGGTGTGGCTGTAGTTAACGGATTATAATAGTCTTCGAGCTGAAAGTTGTAAAGGCCTGTAACTTTGTACAACAAATCTCATGATACCCTGACAAACGATATCGCCTTTTACTCAAACCTAAGTCCCAGTTGTCGTGTCCAGGTAATCAATCCTTATAGGCTCCACAACTCCGTAAGAAATGCACTTTGCCCCTGCCGTTCACCAAGATCACTCGCCCTGGAGACTAGCATACTTCGGACCATCGTCTGCGCCTGGAGGAGGGGCAACCACTTGGGAATTTGACGGTTGAACATCCTCTCCAGCATCAGAGCTAGCGGATATCTGCCTCCGTCCAATCTTCCCACCTCCCCCGCGCACGCTTCCCTGCCCTCGTCGTGCATCCATAAGCATCTGCGACCGTTGTTCCTTGTCCATGGTGCCGATGGCTTTGGGAACGCCCCAGCGAACACGCAGAGGGCATCCTGCGATCACAGCTCGACCTTGACATGCAGCAGCGGCCTTCTCAGCTGCCTCCCTCGTCTCGTAGTTGACAAATGCACAGTGTGACATATGTGAGCAAACCAAGCTCTTAATCTTGCCATGCGCCTTAAAGAACTCGCGAATCTTGTGCTCAGGCAGGTCGTCTTCGACACCAGTGACAAAAAGGGACATGATGTTCTTGTCGGCGGGTGGCATCCAGTCTTGCGGCCCAGGAGGCAGCTGGGCAGCACTCGGGAAAGCCTGCTTCGACCTGCCAGGCCTAGCTCCTGCTGCTGCTGCGGCCCTCGAATCTCTCGTCCGGATGGGACCAGGTCCACCAACCCCGGCACCCACAGCCGGATTACCGCCGAGTCCACCGCTTGAACTTGAGCCTGCTTGAACCCCGTCAAGGCTTTCAACAGGACGGCCCTTTCGAAAGTATGGCTTGCTTGCCGCCAATCTTCGCAAGAGCTCCCTGGCCTTCTCATCCGTCTTCTCATATTCTTCGACTCCTGCACGACCTTCCTCAATGGCGCGCTCGTTGTTTTGCGCAAAGTATTCGCGGTTAATGTCGGACGACGGCCCGGGGGCCACCATCTTCAAGGCAGCATCGCGAACAACGATAGGCAAACCAAATGAGAGATCCAGCATACACGCCTGGCAGCAGTTTTTGAGACGCGCGCAGGTCAAACATATGTTCGTTCGCTTCTTCCGACCGTGGGCTCGATCGGCACTCCAACTGAAGACAGTGAAAGGTCTCGTACACTGTCGCGCGCTGTGTCAGCAAGTGGTTCCTGAGATAAGCAACAATCGTAAAGTGACAGGTGAGCTTACTAGTTTACACTCGGCACCATAATCCTCCTTGAGCATCTTGACGTATGGATTCTCGGGCAAGCAGTTTTCACAAACGGAGGGGAAGTCTGTCGATTCCCACCCCGAGCGGTTCAGGTCCTGCTTGATTTGAGGTGGCATTGCGGCGCACCTTGATGCCGCAAAGCTCGCTGGGGCTGGGAGGTTGGCAAGACTTGCAAGACCGACGGGTGTTTGGATGAATGGTTGAAGAACGTATTGTGTGTTCTTTGATGTGGTAGGCAAATGTCCTTGATGCGGCTGGCAGTGGTCGACTAGGGCTGGCAGGCTAGAGATCGTAGGCGGGCGCGAAGGCGAAGGCATGGGTTCACATTAGTGGCGCAAGAGCCTTCTTATCTTCACGTGATAATGCGCCACATGGCATGGAGCGACAGTGTGCTTGAGGTACGTATCGCGCCCTGGAACTACGTGCAAAGTACCTATATATCTTCCTTACCTAAGCAAATACTGTAGTTCTGTTTAACTGCCCCCAGAGCTGCTCGTGGATTACTATTCTAGTATCGCACTCTAAAGCCGGATGTTTGAGGCTTGTAAGCGGTCTTTGGGTTGGTTGGAACATACGACGAAGTACGACAAGTTGCATGGCTGGTGGTGGTGGCGGTTGCTACCATGTCTTACTTCGTTCATTCGGCATGATGGAGACGATGTGTGCCAAATACCACCTGAATTCATTAAGCTTCTCAAAACCACTACTGTTGTGTTCTTTTGGCTTTTGCGAAATCATGATGCCAGATATACTTCACAGCTGCATCGGGCTGAGCAAACCTGACTGCCCACTCCAATGTGACATGACCTCCGTATAGTTACCTGCTCTTGTGAATCCTAACACCTGACCAATATGTACGTAGTCGGACGGTAGCTGCACATTCGGCATCGTACCGGAGTACGGGTATTTGGCCGTAGGCGCTTCGGTATTTAGCCGTATCTAACCACTTTCGGTAAGCGAATACACCGTCACAGCCACACAGTAGGTCTGTCTGTAAAACTTAATATATCTCGATTTTATAGTATAAAGGCAGGGATAAAATCGCGTAGTTATTTGACTATCTGTAATTTATAAAAAAAGGACGTGTTTTATTAATAAAGTTAAATAAATTCTCTAACACTATAGCTATATTTAATATACCTATTATAACGGTTAATGCTGCTTCTGCTGCTAATAGACGTATTGCTTATAGGCGTAAGTGTAGGTAGGTAGGTGGTGCTTTTGCTTTAATACCTAAAAGAAATTTTGCTGGCGAGCCTAGCAAAAAGGATTGTACTTCTAAGAAATGGTATATCGCGAGGTAGGGGTCTGTTGTGGCTGCGTGGCGAAGCTGCCGAAAGTGGTTAGATACGGCCAAATACCCGCACTCATCGTACCGAGCACTAATACTTTGGTACCTTAGCTTCATCATGCCGGTTTGGGATTGCTGCTAGTGCAATCTCAATTTACGCTGTAACTGAATGACTGGCTGGGGCTCTTCTAGGTTCGTATTCGGATTATACACCCTGGTCGATCAACTAGCTGGTCACCGCCTGCTCAACAAAGCTAGGTACCCACGAGTATGTAATTCTGACCATTGGCCAATGGCCACAGAACCGGACCCCTGAACCGAGCGACGGGCAGTGTTGGCTTCCGCTCCCCTTTCCCTTTTTTTGTTTTGTTGCACAGGGGTTCCTCTAAGGTGGTGGTGATTGCTCTTCTGCTGTTGGGCAGTGAATACTTCTTCTGTCTGTACTCCGTACCTTCTGCCACTCTGATTCTGTAAGGTTGACCCTTTAAGGAAATGGGAGGCCGAAAAAGAGGGATGCACGGGAATGGTGGTAACTGTCGTCACTGGGAAATTTGAAATGGCAACCAAGACGCTTACTACGTATTGCTGCCGCCCGCCGTCCCCTTTTCCCTATCAATACTTCTCGACTGGAGGTAACATAGAAAAAAAAACCCCCGTTTAGAAAGAACCCCGGCCACCCCCCCGCTCTCTTGCGCAAAGCATCTGATTGCCCATTCTAATTACCATCCTGCCGACTTGATTATTCCGTCGACCCCCATCTCTTCTATTTGTTCTTCTTCTCCCACACTCTCCCACACGCCCACACGCTCCCTCCGTCCTTCTCGACTTTTCAAGTTGCTCTATCAGTCTGTCAGACCATTCGTCTTCCGTCGCGTCGCCAACTCAACGTGACAATGGTTTCCTCAACGACCAACAACCTCGAGCGCGAGGACCACGCTCGTGATGCCAATTTCAACAAGGCCTTGCATGGTAACAGTGCCAAAGCCGCCGGCGGTCTCGCAGCCATGTTCAGCAAAGGCCGCGATGCTAAGCAGGCTGCTGTCGATGAGTACTTCAAACACTGGGATAACAAGGCCGCCAAGGACGAGACTCCTGAGGAGCGCGCAGTGAGTCGTTTTGCCCTCGTGTTTCTTATACCGCCCTGAACTCTCGTGCCAGAAGCTGACTCGTACCCAACCTAGGCTCGAACAGCCGAATACGCGACCTTGACCAGACAGTACGCCCTGCGCAAACTTCTTTATGCTAGTGACATATGGCTGATTTTCATTTTCTAGCTACTACAACCTTGCCACCGATCTGTACGAATATGGCTGGGGCCAGTCCTTCCATTTCTGCCGCTTCTCCCATGGCGAGCCCTTTTACCAGGCTATAGCCCGCCATGAGCACTACCTCGCTCACCAGATTGGTATCAAACAGGGTATGAAGGTTCTCGATGTCGGATGTGGTGTTGGTGGACCTGCGCGCGAAATTGCAAAGTTCACTGGCTGCCACGTTACTGGCCTGAACAACAACGACTACCAGATTGATCGAGCGACCCACTATGCTGCGAAGGAAGGTCTTTCCAGCCAACTCGAGTTCGTTAAGGGAGACTTCATGGTACGTAATAAGGAGCATACCAGATCAGCGTTGACATCCCTAACACGCGTTCCGCAGCAAATGTCTTTCGCCGATAACTCTTTCGATGCTGTCTATGCCATTGAGGCTACCTGCCACGCGCCTAATCTTGAGGGTATCTACAGCGAGATCTTCCGCGTACTGAAGCCTGGTGGTGTCTTTGGCGTCTACGAGTGGTTGATGACGGATAAATACGACAACGACAACCTGGCCCACCGCGAAATTCGTCTGGGAATTGAGCAGGGCGACGGTATTTCCAACATGTGCAAAGTCTCAGAAGGTCTTGCCGCCATGAAGGCTGCTGGCTTTGAGATGCTTCACCACGAGGATCTCGCTGAAAGGCCTGACCCCATGCCGTGGTACTGGCCTCTGTCGGGCGACCTCAGATACATCCAGTCTGTGTTCGATGTATTCACCATTGTGCGAATGACCAAGCTGGGGCGCTTCCTGATGCACAACATGATTGGCGGTCTTGAGGCCATTAAGCTTGCTCCTGCTGGTACCAAAAAGACGGCCAATAGCTTGGCATGGGCTGGCGACTGTCTCGTTGCTGGTGGCAAGGAACACTTGTTCACGCCCATGTACCTAATGGTTGGAAAGAAGCCCGCCAACTAGGGGGTGACCATACGCGTGGGTTGGGAGTAGGGCCAGCGAACAACCGCGAGGTACCACCGGCAAATGTAAACGGGAGTCCATGACTTTGTTACTCGTTGTATGAGTATTCCATCAGTATCATAATTGTAATTAGGAAATGATTGCCATAGAGGGCATAAATGAGGCGTCAATGGTGGGCCATGATGAAAGAGCTAGATGCGCTAACCGGCAAAAAAATGTTAAACAGAACTTGCGCTTGCGGAGTTGCTGCGAAGAGCGAATTTGTCGATGTGAGAAGCTAGGTGATGTCTACCGAGTTTTACTCTACCGTATTAACTTATTGCCCTCTGCTGAGTACGATTGGGTTGCCATCGTCTCTTACGTGCTTATGATTTGGCTGCGCTGCTGGATTTCCATCATGACAGCCTAGCCCATTTATATCGTTTGTTGTGTGTAATCCGTTCAATCTGAGACTTGGCCGGCAACTACCTAGCAGGTTTGCTGTTGCAAGGCCCAGTTCGGGTACTTGGGTGTCTTGAGCTTGACGGGGCTTTACATCGGGTGGTTGAGAGGCTCGGCGAACCAGATGTTCCAGCCACACACTCAGAATCGGAGAGGACTACGTATCCGACAAGGGAACTAGTCCCCTTTTCTCGTCCAATGTTGGTTGCACTAAGGTGGGCTCTCTGTTCGCCTGGAATCGGGTTGCAGTGGGTGCAAATTTGTTAAAAAGAGATAAAGGACTAAGAATGCCTACTGCGCTACGCTGATGGAGCCTTATGCTGTATGTATGCTTGGATAGAGCGTAAGCCCGAAAAGCCGATGAGAACCACGCGCCAGCACAGTAAATCCAGTCAAAACAGCAGTCAGTGATTGGACTTGACGGAGCTTGTCGGGATTAGATCGGACCTGGAATTTGGCGCATCTTTGGACGGGGCAAGCTCCCTGATTTGGAACATGATTGGCTCAGAGGGAGTTCGGCCGATTATCTAATGGACCTCGCAAGGACGCCGCCAGTCTAAAAAAGGACTAGCGCCAGACCCAGGGCCTCCCCAACGCTGTTGTGTGGCAGCTCGCCGCAATTCAACGGACTCAACGCCCATAGAGCTAAGCCAAAAAAAAAAAAAAAAAAAAAGGTCTGCCAAATCCCTCGACAGCTCCCGGTCGACTTTATCATCCCTCTCCTTCCGACGCTCAACTTTCGTCGTTGACCATCGTCAACCCCACCCCCGAGGTCGCCAATTGTCCGTCTCCCCAATCTCTTCTTGCTTCTCATCATTTCCGTTCCCTGTGATCACTCTTTGGGATATCACGCTTATCTTACCTTACGACCTCCGCTTCTTTAGCATACAATCACCCCCGAAAACTCAATTCGCGATGTCACGATTCCTCCGTCCTGCGGCCCGCCTGGTGGCCTCGTCCAGGGCTGCCGCTTTCCGCTCCTCACCTGTTTCCCAGTTCGTTAGCCGATCTGCTCCCTTCGCTGTGCAGTCAAGGACGTACGCCGATGCCAAGGGTACCAAGGACTACACTGTCCGTGAGGCTCTCAACGAGGCCCTCGCTGAGGAGCTCGAGACCAACGAGAAGGTCTTCGTTCTGGGCGAGGAGGTAGCTCAGTATAACGGCGCGTACAAGGTCACAAAGGGTCTGCTGGACCGCTTCGGCGACAAGCGCGTCATCGATACACCCATCACCGAGAGCGGTTTCTGCGGTCTGGCCGTTGGCGCTGCCTTGAGCGGACTGCACCCTGTGGTAAGTTATTCGGACTGCAGCGCGGCATTAACACCGTCGGATTGCCGTCGGTTCCTGAATGACCGTATTCGACACAGTCCGGTGCATCCTGAAGTGCTCTGGGAATTTTCCGATAATTAATTGTCTAACAAATGTCTCTGTTCAGTGCGAGTTCATGACCTTCAACTTTGCCATGCAAGCCATCGACCAGATCGTCAACTCGGCCGCCAAGACTCTCTATATGTCCGGTGGCATCCAGCCTTGCAACATCACCTTCCGCGGCCCCAACGGTTTTGCCGCTGGTGTTGGTGCCCAGCACTCCCAGGACTACTCAGCGTGGTACGGCAGCATTCCCGGTCTCAAGGTTGTTGCCCCTTGGAGCGCCGAGGACGCCAAGGGTCTTTTGAAGGCTGCCATCCGCGATCCCAATCCCGTCGTTGTTCTCGAGAACGAGCTCATGTACGGCCAGACCTTCGCTATGTCGGAGGCTGCTCAGAAGGACGACTTTGTCCTTCCTTTCGGCAAGGCCAAGGTTGAGCGTACCGGCAAGGACTTGACTATTGTTACCTTGTCCCGGTGCGTTGGCCAGTCCTTGGTTGCTGCGGAGAACCTGAAGAAGAACTACGGTGTCGACGTTGAGGTCATCAACCTGCGCTCCGTAAAGCCTTTGGACGTTGAGGCCATTGTCAAGTCTGTCAAGAAGACCCACCGCCTCCTTTCCGTCGAGTCTGGCTTCCCCGCTTACGGCGTCGGCTCCGAGATCCTTGCCCTGACGATGGAGTACGCCTTTGACTACCTTGACGCGCCTGCACAGAGAGTCACAGGCGCCGATGTTCCTACCCCGTACGCCCAGGGACTCGAAGAGATGAGCTTCCCCACTGAGAAGATCATCGAGAACTACGTCGCCAAGATGCTGCGTCTGTAAGAAGGTTGTGTTAGGTGGCAAAGAGGAGACGGGGCGTAGGCAGGCTGCTTGCGGAAGCTCCCCGGCGTAAAGCCGGTTCATAATGGACTGTTAGGCTTGGTAGACTTGTGGGAGAAGCTTGTACTTGTATGTTGCTCAGTTGTCATATACACATCTCATACCCTGAGGATACGACTGGATGTGAATGTCCACGCATCAACTTGGAGCTATCAAGGCACTTTGTTTTACCAGTAAGCACTACTGAGTTACCCCGCTCATTGATCGATGTGCCTGAAAGATTACCAAAATGGCGAATCATTGGTGTCATTCTGTAAGCACCCTTGGGAGTTCGGCAGTAACTGTAGTACCTAAACGCCAACCTCTTTTCTCAAACTTCATCTTAGGATGCGAGCGGCAAGACACGTATGGCAGCCGTGATGGAGCCCAAGTTGAACATGCACTGAAATTGTGGCTGCCTTGCCTCCAATACAAAGCCAGAAGTCCTGGTTTTCATCAGGCTTCATTATTGCCTGTCGTGCTGTGGATTGACAACTGCGCCTCAATCTCTATAGGTACCTTGCAAATTGCCACAAGACCCCGACTTGACCTATAACGTTACATAATGCTTTTCGTGCCAAATGGAAAGGGCATTCGTTATCAAAGCCAGGTAGGCTCAGCTCTTGTACTGTATAATTAGTACACTCATTGCAGTAGCAACTTCTTACCTAAGACAGCTATTTGTGAGGTATACTCCGTAAACTACCTAGGTACAGAGAGGGTGCTACGCCACTGTTTAGCCCCGCACACCGTCATCAGTCCCGCCCTAGGTACCTCCCTACCTCACCTATCCTTCCACCATCGCGGCCGTTATTTCGTCTCGCCTCAACTACCTAAACCTTTGCTTGCCTCGTCCACGAACCATTTTCAAGGCGGCTATCTGCATTCCGACGCCAAAGATGGCCTCTGATCTGGCCACGGCCATTCACGGGCTCCATCTTACAGATCACCCCAATACGAACATTGATGAGCTGTTGTTCCAGCAGCGACCTCGCAAACGCACCAAGCAAGATACATCTCATCTCAAAGCTCACCTAGAAGATGACTTTCTCACGCCGTGCACGCGGTTCTCGCCCGCGTGGCTCAACCGACTACAGCAGTAAGCCCTCTTTACTACACTTACCAGTTGCTCCCCAGTTTGCCATGAACACGGCACTGACATGTCACCCCAGACGCTGGGATTGCCCTGTGGATTACACGGAACTTTTCAAGATTTCGCCCCCTCAGACCCGAACTGTGACGCGGTTTGAGCGACATGGCCTCGAGGGTAGAGTGACTGGTTACAGGAACGTTACCGTGCCCGCCAACAGTGCCACCGCCAAGGATTCCACCTCCTTTCTGCGCAAGCCTGCTAGTAGGGCCGACTTTGTTCGCGGCGCTGCCGGCTTCTTCCCTTTTGCACCTGGCGGCCTGGACGGAATCGAGGCAACTGCTGCTCTCGAGGACCAGGTTCACCGAGCTGGCGGGGGAGAGTCTGCTGCTGTCTCATCTAACAAGCTGGAGCGAGTTATCAAGCTCGGTGCCGAGGGCAGCCTTCTCCAAGTCGCACCTGGGCTTAGCCGCGGCATAAACATCAACAAGAAGACTAATGAAGACGAGGCCAGAGCTGTTGAGCAAGAGTTAGACCAGGAACCGGAACAGCCACCTAGTACTGAAGAAGCAGAGGGTGATGCGCAGGCCAGTGGAGACAGGGACGCCGGGGCTGAGGCCGAGGCCGAGGCTGAAGTAGAAGAACAAGACGGCGAGGACATCGATGCCATCTTGCCGGTCGAATTTCCGGCTCTGGAGCCACATGGTGCTTTGGCGACATCCAGTGCCAGGAAGGCTGGCCGGGAGTGGGCTCACATGGTGGACATCGACAGAGACATCACAAACTTCAGAGAACTGGTACCCGATATGGCAAGAGACTGGCCGTTCGAGCTGGACACATTCCAGAAGGAGGCGATTTACCATCTCGAAAGCGGCGATTCTGTCTTCGTCGCTGCGCATACTTCAGCCGGGAAAACTGTCGTCGCTGAGTATGCCATTGCTCTTGCCTCGAAGCATATGACCAAGGCCATCTACACATCGCCCATCAAGGCCTTGAGCAACCAGAAGTTCCGAGACTTCCGCCAGACATTCGACGAGGTTGGTATCTTGACGGGTGATGTCCAAATCAACCCCGAGGCTAGTTGCCTTATTATGACAACGGAAATTCTGCGCAGCATGCTCTACAGAGGAGCCGATCTGATCCGAGACGTCGAGTTTGTTATCTTCGACGAGGTACATTATGTCAATGATTTTGAGCGCGGTGTTGTCTGGGAAGAGGTGATTATCATGCTTCCTGAACATGTGACACTCATCCTGTTGTCTGCAACTGTCCCCAACACTTACGAATTCGCATCATGGGTTGGGAGGACCAAGCAGAAGGACATATATGTCATCTCCACACCGAAGCGACCTATTCCGCTGGAACATTACCTTTGGGCTGGCAAGAACATCTACAAGATTGTGGACTCGGAGAAGAAGTTCATCGAGAAGGGCTGGAAAGAAGCCAACCAGGCCATTCAGGGCAAAGACAAGAATAAAGCTCCAGAGTCGAGCAGTACGCCTCGCGGCGGAGGTGGCCAAAGAGGGGCCCAAAGGGGAGGACCACAGCGTGGCGGACAGCGTGGAGGCCCGCGCAGCGGCAGTCTCCAGCAAAGAGGCCGCGGCGGAGCGCCGCGTGCCAGTCACAATCCAGGACACATGGGCAGGACTGGTCGGCAGGGCGGCTTCACCTCGGCGGCTCAAGACAAGAACCTCTGGGTTCATCTTGTCCAGTTCCTCAAGAAGTCCAGCCTGCTTCCCTCCTGCATCTTCGTATTCTCTAAAAAACGCTGCGAGGAGAATGCCGACGCGCTCAGCAACCAGGACTTCTGCACCGCCAACGAGAAGAGCGCCATCCACATGACAATCGAAAAGTCGATCGCCAGACTCAAGCCTGAAGATCGATCTCTACCCCAGATTATCAGACTAAGAGAGCTCCTGTCAAGAGGTATCGCGGTTCACCACGGGGGTTTACTGCCCATTGTCAAGGAAATTGTCGAGATCTTGTTCGCCCAGACGCTTGTGAAGGTTCTGTTCGCTACAGAGACCTTTGCCATGGGTCTTAATCTGCCGACCCGAACAGTTGTGTTTTCTGGATACCGCAAGCACGATGGTCACTCATTCAGAAACCTGCTTCCAGGCGAATATACGCAGATGGCGGGCCGAGCCGGCCGTCGCGGCTTGGATACCGTAGGCTCGGTTATCATTGTTCCTCCAGGGGGGGATGAGGCCCCGCCTGTTGCCGACCTTCAGAAGATGATTCTCGGAGAGCCATCAAAGCTGAGATCTCAGTTCCGGCTCACATATAACATGATTCTTAACCTGCTTCGGGTGGAAGCTCTCAAGATCGAGGAGATGATTAAGCGAAGCTTTTCGGAACACGCCACCCAGCAGTTACTTCCTGAGCACGAAAAGGCTGTCAAGCTTTCGGAGGCCGATTTGGCCAAGATCAAACGCGATTCTTGTGGTATCTGCGACGTTTCCATGGACGAATGCCATCAAGCGTCGGAAGATTACAAGCAGCTTACCGGGGAAGTTTACAAGTCTCTTATTGGAATTCCGATTGGTCGCAAAATGTTCAGCCAGGCGCGCTTGATTGTGTACAACAGAGACGGCATCCGCACACCTGGCATCTTGCTATCTGATGGCGCGAGCAATAAGGGTCCCCAGGGCACCCCAACTTTGCACGTGTGCGAAATCAGACTTATGAGGGAGACTCGTGACTCGACGGATCTGCTTCCGTTCATTTCGGCCTTCCGCAAGCATTTCACGCCACTGCCTCAGGCAAAGAAGCACATACGCATCAAGACTCTGCATGTGCCCCTAAGCGATGTCGAATGTCTGACAAGATATGTTACTAAGGGCATCGTGCCGGAAATATTTCAAAGCGGCGAAAAGTATCTGAAAGCCAAGGACAGGCTCCACTCCATCTGCCGCTCATGGGATGACCTTTGGGACGAGATGGACCTGTCAAAGATCAAGAACCTTCAATTTCAGGAGATGATGAAGAAGCGGAAGGAAGCAGAGGTCACCGCGTCATCCTCACCGGCGCTCTCCTGCCCTCAGTTTGTGAAGCACGTAAGTGGATGGATGCCGCGCCTATGCGATAGGAGGCCACCACTAATCCGTCGACTTTAGTTTGCCATGTGCCATGATCAGTGGCTTATCAAGGAACACATTTCTCAATTGCGACATTCCCTGTCGGACCAAAACCTTCAACTCTTACCCGACTATGAACAACGAATCCAGGTACTGAAGCAGCTTCAGTTCATCGACGAGAGTGCCAGGATTCAGCTCAAGGGCAAAGTTGCTTGTGAAATCCACTCAGGCGATGAACTTGTCTTGACAGAGCTCATCCTGGATAACGTGCTTGCAGACTACGAGCCGGCCGAAATTGCGGCCTTGCTGTCAGCTTTTGTGTTCCAAGAAAAGACGGATACTCAACCAAACCTGACGGGCAATCTTGAGCGAGGCAAGGATACCATTATTGCCATCAGTGAGAAGGTCAACGAGGTCCAGACACTCCACCAAGTCATTCAGTCTGCAGATGACTCCAATGATTTCATCTCCCGGCCCCGATTCGGCCTAATGGAAGTTGTTTACGAGTGGGCGCGAGGCATGAGCTTCAAAAACATAACCGATTTGACGGATGTTTTAGAGGGCACTATTGTGCGAACAATTACGCGTCTTGACGAGACATGCCGCGAGGTAAAAAATGCTGCTCGAATCATTGGAGATCCGGAGCTATACCAGAAGATGCAAACGGCACAGGAAATGATCAAGCGGGACATCACAGCAGTTGCCAGCCTATACATGTAATTAACATGATCGCCAGAAGCAGTGTCAAACATCGGGTGACAATAACGAAACGAAAGGGGATAGGCATCGGTGAAATATTACTCGTTGATGGCAGTAACAACCCCCCCCCCCCCTCCCCGCTTCTACCTATGCTGTAGGGTTTCATCCCATTGCTGGGTTGGATTTCAAGTCATTTCATAAGCCCGTCTCCGTAAAAGATGCATATCGTGTACGTGCCTGCGACCAGAAAACGCCCAAGTCCTAATGTCCAAAAGAGTGATGCCATCCCAGCTTGCCCAAATCAACCATGCCCCGGCTTCCCCGTCTTAAGCCCTCAAAGCACGCAGCCTCTGCTGCAAAGCGTCCTCCTCCTCGGCGGTGGGTTCATTTGAAACAAGCTCTTCTTTGGCCGGTGTTGCACTATTCAGCTCCGCATTAAGCTGCACGCCTGCATCGTCGGCCAGCTTGCCCAAGAGCTCATGGACGGCATCCTCAGAGACTTGCGCACTTGTGGATTGCGAGATAGCGTCTTGGTAGATGCCGTTGGATACGGCGTACTCTTCGTTCTGTTGCTTGAATTGCTCGAGGGTAACGAGGGTCTATGAAGGAGCATTGAGGTCAGCGAAACTGATGCACGTGAATTTGCCCTGCTCAAGCACTCAAGCTTACCTTCTCGGGGTTCATATTCTTTTGTGCCATGGACATGGTACGAGATGACTGGCCCATCATGTGTGTCATGCGGTTCATCGAATTGTTGGCTTGTATCTGGGCGGCAGAAAGCTCGGCCATATCTGCCATCTGATCCATTTGCTGAGCCAGTGCCTGCTTGGACAGGAGCATTTTGGCCTTCTGATATGCCTTGGCCGTTTCGCCTTTCTTAAGCAACTAAAATAACCCATTAGCAACCGCTTGGAACAGACGATGGGTACGCCAATGAGCTCATGAATTCTTACATCTTGGATCTGTTTCTTGAGGATGGGGTCCTGTTTAGCGGCCTTTTGTGCTTCCCGCCGGGCTTGTTTCGCTTGGAACTGGCTGCGTGTCAGTATCTGGTCATTCGAGAGAACAGGGCGGTGGAAGTTCAGCTGTGCGAACGCGCGCGCAAAGATCCCCCACGCGATAGCCAACCTCCTCCTGACATACCCTAGCCTGAAATTCGACCTGCATATCTCGGGCAAGGGCTCGATTCGACATGGTAGCTGGATGGATATCTCTTCGAGCTCGGTTGACGGAGTGGCGGGGTATTCGAAGAAGGTATCGCCAGTCGATGGCTGAGACTTAGGGGTCGATGTGCGATGTTGAAAGATCGAGGAGGTTGCCTACGAAATGAAGTGCACGTTTTGTTCGTATGGCAATGTTAAGAGGTCTTGATAGGCTTTCAGGTGACAGGTCATCGGACGGGGATGTAGTGTTCAAAGACCAATGGCAAGCATTCGCAATTCCTTGGCCAGACCGTGGACGGCGTGGGCGGCTCATGACAGCTGCATCAGGTGGCGCAAGTCTGGGGACACCGCCACATGACGCAGCCAGGTAGGGGTCAGCTCGCCAGCCACAGCAACGGCTAGTGGACAGACAATGGGGTCGAAGTGGCCACGTCTGTGGCTGAACCTCTGATAACACTCAATGCTCAACAAGGTGTTGGCACTCTTAGAAAAAGCCTAGGAGAATCTAGTTTGACACCAGGGCAGGGAACCATGTAAAATAAATAAAAAGCGGCACCTACTCTGCCTGTCTGCTTAGATGGTAGGATTCAAAGCTAGCAAGTCAAGCACCAATCCCTAACCACCTGCCCCCCGAGGTATCTTCCTGTTTTGGCATACTCTGCCCCTACAATTTGACTTCCGTGACACAACATCTTATGGTGTCATAGCTACGTTCCGGTCACCTTTGTAAGGCATTCGTGGGCGATTGAGTGTGAGCCCAGCACGGGCTCACATACGCTACTTGCCGGCTGCGTGTTTGGAGTACTGCACGGCCACGAATCAGCTGTCAGGCAACCAGGGAGTTCTCGTCCAGCAAGAAGGCTCTACATGGATCTCTTGTATTGTTGGTAAGTGTCTGGGATTCTATTTCGCTCCTCTGCGATGCCGTCAGTGCGTTTCACATCGTACTAGGTAAAGGATTGTGGTGAGCAGGCCTCTTCTATCGACTGCCGCACATCCGTAGCACTGGCTAGCGGACGGGTCCTAGGTTCCAGAACGCGACTCATGGACCAAAGACATGGATGGGGTTTTGCATTTATCGTGCCTGTTGTATGGTCTTGTTGACTGCATCCTCTTGCTCAAACAAGAAAGCTTCCAGTTGCGCCCACCAAGAACTTGTATACTACTTTACGAGGTCAACAGCGCCAGCGAATTTATTCTTGAAGAACGCATCGCCGAGCTGCGGGGATTACGAACGGCAACAGCTTGACTCTTGCCAAAATGCCGAGACTTTGAATCGCTTTCGTACCTATCTGTAGGCTTTCTTGGATGGATTTACTCGGAGGTAGCTCAAGCATGTTGCAACAACGTCGAGCAGACTTTGGTAGTATCCGTTGTTGTCGTAATTTCCATGGGCGGTCACTAGTAGCAACAAGTCACGGCAGTTCACAGATATACTTCAAGAGACTGAAACAATACTTATATATTCTACCTTGCTAAGTATAGAGCCATCCGACACCCATTGCGGATGATAGTGTACAGTACATCGCCCCTCACTTTGCTGACTCAGAAAACGTATCCTATCGTCGGCTTCTATTCCTATGCACTTGTGGGGACCAGTATCGGTGGTCTCAGCTCACTGGCACCCTAGCACCTGCATAGGTAGGTAGGGTAGCACGGTAGGTACCTATCTATCTGTCATGGAGAGGACAGGGAACGCAGGGCCTTCAAGGCAGGTGGCGTCCTTGTGCACGATAACGGACTCGGGATGGGACTTATGTAACGAATTAAGCATGCGCATCAGGTACCGCAACTAGGATTTTACAATGATAAACTTTGGTGTACGAATACCTATTACTATACGTCCGTCACCCCCTTTCCTCCACTGAACCTCCCAAAATGGTGGCTCGCTGGTCCGTGCCTAGCACACTACTGTACATCCCTTTAGTATTCGATATCTTGAACTATGGTAATAAAGCGCAAACACAGACCAGGAGGTCAGAGTTGATTGTTACTTTCACTGTGTTGGGGGTTTAATTTTTTTTTCGGAAGTCTAGTTCGACGAAACAGAAGAATATACTAGTGTAGGTAAGTGGTGTACGAATGATAGCTGAATGAAGAAACGACGAAACATTCCACCACTTTCCGGTCCAAGCGTCCCCTTGTCTATCTCTGTTTCAAGCACGGAATTCGGAACTGACGGTGGAGTGCCGCCAACCAAGTCAGTGAACGGGCGCAAAAGCCATTCTTACCCCCCACCAGGGGCAACTCCACTCTGTCATTATCCCGGTCACTCAATGGACCTAAACTACCTACCTGTACTACCTGTGCATTGAATGAATGGATTATGAACTATGTGTTGAAGTCCGTGTACATCTGCGATAATCCATGTTCAATTGCTTGCGTGAGTTTGTTGTATATTGCGCGTAGTTTGGAGCATCAGGGGCGAAATGCACATGCCATCAGAATTCATGATGCTAACCCAACCTTGCGGCCACTAATCATGTCTTTCTCAAAAGACAATGCCAGTAGCAGTATCTGTTCAGCTTACTAGACTTCATGTTTTCATCGTGCCTGCAGGGCCATTACACGACAGGATCCCAGTTGCCATGGGCTCCCTTGACAATACCTTCGATCTCCGAAGTCACCCATCCTCCATAAAAGTCGCCTGGCTGCGGCTGGACGGCCTCGCCGTCGACAAAACAATTCCACGGATCAGCATAGAACGACAAATGTCCCTTGATCGCTTCGAAGCTTGGAGCGGGAGACTCGTATGACCAGATGCGGTTGAACACGATCTCTGGTTCCCCAGTAGACAATGATCCTGGTGTCGTGATGGAGTAGTAGGTTGCGATACCTTTCCACTCGCAGTATGTGGTTTGAGGCGTCCGTCTCAGAGGAACCTTGACTGAAGCCGGCGGAAAATAATACGCTGTTGCTGGTATTAGAAACGACAACCGCGATTATTTGCGCCTTGGGGGACAAACTAGGCGGATGGTGAGTTTCTAGCACCCTGTAGGCAACTTTGGTGTCTGCTACCACTTGGCCGTTCCAGATGATCCGTAAATGCCGAGATATCTTTTCCAGCGAGGGCGGCCGGGGAAATGTCTGCACATTCATCTTTGTTTGCGCTGCCATTGTCGAAACTCCTAGTTTGTTGTCTGCGGGCACAGGGCATGTCAGAACCGAAATGATACGTTGCTCCATTATCTAGCACAATCTCGGTGTCAACCTAAGCGGGTTGCTGCTTGGAAGCATCATAGACTCTGGTAGCACCAGTGTCGGATGCCCCTCCCTCCCCCCCTCCCCCCCCCAATCCTTTCAACAATTAAGGTTTGCGCCCATGTTGACAAACTGACACATGCAAAGGCATCTACCCGGGTATATTACTCAGCTTCCAGGCGTGCTAAATGCACATTCACTGTAGAAGGTCCTAGTGTGTGGCGCTTCAGCGTCTTCCCCCTCCTAGTATCATGAAGCTTTCGAGTCAATCCTTCACATGATGCTGATGGCATTCGAAATCAATACACCCGCCAGGTCCTTGTCAACGCTTTTTGAGAACGAAATCTGGTCCAGAAGGACGCGCAGCTGTTCCGACTATAAAGTTTTCGTTGCTTGGTTTCCATGGTCGACTGCGTATGTGATCTGCAGTCAGACACTGTTGCAACAAAGACTAAACCGATTGGAGTGCCCAGAAGCAGCCCCATTCAGCCGCAGAGTTCAGCATCCTAGGCCAGAATGGTCACTCATAGTTGTGGGGTCTGAGTTGCTGTCCATGGCCATTGGTGCTGGAGAGACCAGCAGGTGGCTAAGTTTAGCAACGCAACGCAACGCAACGAGTTGAATGTGGCGGAGTAGGGTTGAGGAACCTGTTAAGACGGAGACAACAGACAAGACGACAGGCAGCTACCGTGCGCGCAGTACCTACACTATGTAAGCAACGTCAGCTCAACTAACAGGCGTCCCCGCCACTTTCGCATCCTGCGGCCGTCAGCCGTCAGCCAACTCAGCAATGCCCGTGTATGTTGCAGATTTGGAGAGGAGGACTGGTGACTTGGCGGGTATCCCCTCATCGTCTATGAGCGTCCACCATATTACCTTTTGTGACACTGTCGGAGCGTCGCCAGCCGGCGAGGTTGCGGTCGTCGTCCAAGAGGGCAAAAAAGCAATCTCGGAACGAACATCCGGCGCAACTTGAGTTGAGGGATGCATAGAATTGCAGCCGAGTCGGTTATATTTGTACGCATGTTCCTCCAGAGTCTCTCTCTCCCCTCCCTTTCTCTCTCTCGATGTGGGTGTGCCCTGCCGAGCATCTCAATTGTGGAAAGACATCCGTCACGGGAGAAAGGAGCGCCCCTGATAGCTGCGCTGACTCCGTCTGGCACGTTTGCGTTTCCGTTCCGTGGCTCCCGTGTTCCTATTTAGGGCATCCTCCACCATCCGCCAACACAACCACCACCGACTTTGTTTAGTTTTTGACACAAGCTCGTTTATCTGACGAGAGGCGGGAGGGGCGAATTGCTCGACGAGATGCGGGTTTTCGTTTGGGTGGTTGGAGGCGGACGCGAGGCAAATTCCAGTGCCAAACCCTCAGGAAGGCAGGGAGGAAGGAAGGGAGCAGGGAGGAGCGGTGCGAGAGGTAACTATCCAGGTACAGGTACCTTTCCAGGTTACAGGTAGCTAGGTACCTATGCATCGAAAAGGTAGGTAGTAGGTATATAGGTATCGTGCCCACAAGCCGAAGGGAACTCTCGTGCTCTCTGGCCAGAGACGATTTTCCACCTCTTGTCATGTCCCACAATCTCCATTGTGCGTGGAAGGCAACCGAGCCAGTGAAACCGCTGAGCCATTCTGGCAGATCCACCAATGTCTCTCTCTGCTTGCTGAAAAGTAGCCGTCTCCTTGCATCCACCTGACTGTCAACCTTCCTTGCTGAGGTTTCGATATTGCTGAGTGAGCCGTGCACGTGCAAGAGCGGGTACAAGGTACCTGAGTAGGTACGTATGTCTGACAGGTCCTCGCCCGTTCCAATCTGGACGCGTCCCTCGCCCCTGAGAATGAGACTGCGTGATCGCCCCACCAGCTGCGGAAGAAGTAGTAATGGACTGTCCAGGCCCAGACGTGTTCTCCTGCAGCACTACCACACCAAACAGAGTGCACTTGCTATGTACTTACTCCTGAATCCAACCCTTGCTTCCGCCCCTTGGGCCCCTATCCCCGTCTCCGTCCCAAGACCTTGCCCTTTTGGGGGGCTTGGGGCCATGTGCCTGAGGCACCACATGCCGTGCCGACCCTTGGCTCCCGTATCCCCTTGGAAGCTTGGAGAGGAGGGCCAGCGTGTTCTCAAGTTACAAAAGAGGCCACATTGCCTGCTTTCCATCCTCCGATTTGACACTACATCACATCCAGGACTCTCCCAAAGAACACTCTGTCCTCTTCATTGCACGCACGCATCTAAGCATCTCCAGCCCATTCCGCAACGCTGGTGCCTTGCTTTGGTGACTCATTTAGCCCTGTCTGACTCATCCACGGAGTCAACACAGCCCCATCATGCCTTCTACTTAGCACGGCTGCTTTGGCTACATCTTTGTTCTATCGAGGACTCAGGAAGGCATCTCGATATTGCACAATCCATATCCACCACTCCCCGAATCCAAACCCCGGATCCCCCAACCCCACACCCTCGGCATCACGACTGCATCTTCCTCAAGGCCTCCTATCACCTCATTTCAAGAGTCAGGAGCCGAGAGGCAAATCCTATTGATAGCAGTCTTTCGGCAGTCGCACATCCACACTCCCACACAATGGACTCCTGGGAACAAACATCACCAATGATCAAGTTCGAGGACTCGCCAGCCGAGTCTTTCGTCTCGACACCTGGCGAACTCTACCCTTCGTTATTTGGTGATGCGAACTCGGCTTCCGATCACACGGTCGATCCATCCGACATGATGACACCCCCTTCCTTCAAGGACGACGAAGATGCCGCCGTGTCGGTGTCTCCTTCGACGACCCCTGCCCCTCCAGGGACCGGATCTGCCTCCTCAGAAAAGAAACAGACCAAGAAGAGAAAATCATGGGGTCAGGTTCTGCCTGAGCCCAAAACAAATCTCCCCCCGAGGTAAATGATTATTGCTACCAGTTACACTTTTCAAGGCTAATAAGACCCCAGAAAACGTGCAAAGACAGAGGACGAAAAAGAGCAGCGCCGCGTGGAGCGTGTCCTCCGCAATCGTCGCGCTGCTCAGTCATCCCGTGAACGCAAGCGTTTAGAGGTTGAGGCGCTTGAGCGACGGAACAAGGAGCTTGAGTCGGCTCTTCAGAACGTCACAAAGGCAAACCAACTTCTGGTCGAGGAACTTAACAAGTTCCGTCGTGATTCAGGAATGTTGACTCGGTCTTCATCCCCTCTTGACTCCCTCAACACCAACTCGGTCACACTCTCCCAGGAGCTTTTCAGTTCCCAAGATGGCCACCAACCATCCATGGTTGAGACCAAGTCTCTTGTCGATGACTTGATGACTTCGTCTCAGTCTACTGCCACTGTCAACCCCGCTTCACTGTCCCCTGAGCTTTCACCTATTACTGAGAGCCCCAAGACGAATGGCGCGGAGCAGCAACCGGCCGAGACCTCTATTGCGAAGTCTACCTCTGACCTGACACAACGTCCTGCAGCGATGTTGTGCGACCTGCAGTGTCATCTGTCGGAGGAACTTCCGCAATCATGGCTGGCCTCTCAAACCCCTCTGCATCCGACCTTGGCCTTCTATCTGCAGCTTCAGACGCTGTTACTCGCTTCGGCGGTGATTCTTTCAGCATGTCAGCGGCCCTTGACGCAGATCGCTATGTCCTTGAAAGCGGGATTCTCTCTTCCCCCAACTCCCTCGATTACGAAAACGATTATTTGGCTGGTGACTCTTCCGCCCTCTTCCAGGACCCTTTTGATATCAATGAGTTCCTCCACGACGAGGTCAACGGCACAGCCGTCGCAGCGGACCCGGAATTCTGCCGCGATCTTACCAACTCTGAGACTCAAATCTCTTCAGAGAATCCTAACCTGCAGCCCCACTCTGGCGCGTCCACTTATGGATGCGACGATGGAGGCATTGCGGTTGGTGTCTGAGGGATGCGATAATCGGGCTGGGGGATTTGCGACTGAACACACGGCGCAGCGCGATAGCTCTCGTCAGCCACACACTTGGCTGGCTGGCGCGCCTTTACCTTCCAAGGAGGTCCTCTTGACGTTACTCTGGGCTCTCAGAGTTGAAGAACGAAAGATGATCCTCAGAGGCTTACTTCCAAACAATACTCAGTCTCCCAACCCGACAGACAGCACCTCAGCACCGTCCAAAAACCTTATGATTACTGCGCCTTCCAAGAGGAAGCGAGCAGAGGCTGACACAAATGGATCTGGGAAGCGTTTTCAACTGGCATGATTAAGGGCATAGGAAAACGGTGTATCACGGCGTAAAGATTATGCCCAGTGAGTACAGCGGCAGGCATGAATCGGATATGTAACATTGTTTCTTGTTGAATGAATAGTCGCCCAGCGACCAATGACCATAACCACCCCCACTACCCATTCAGCCCTATTTCACTTGCCCAGCATGTGGAGTGTGGATCGCGACACACTATTGTGACTGACAGGATGTGCAATCCTCTATCCGCAGCCGTTGCGAAAAGACGTGAAGGAACTACACACTTCGTTTACAACAATGCAATTTGGGCCGAGTCCAGCGTCGTCATTACTACCCAAACTCTCGTAGCACTGCTAATGCCATTAAACTTAACCTTCATTTACCATAGTCCATCCATCTCTGCCATGGCTGCTTCTTCATCCGCAAAATCTTCCGTGACAAAGTTCCCAGCTGGCGGCTGTCGAGGCTGTGCCTCCGCCTGGGATACAGCTTCCGCCTCGGCCATCAGTGCGTCGAGATCATCGTCCTCAGGTTCTTCAATAGGTCGTTTCGATCGCTCTTGCTCCCGCCCTCTGACTGGCACCAGAGGTGTTGCTCCATATATATCATCTTCATCTGGCATCTGTCCTCCTTCCGGTGTTATTGGCCGCTGTTCCTCTGTGCCCATTGTTATAGCGGGCGCTGAGGTCGTCATGTCCTTTTCCTGGGCCGTGGACTTGGTTCCTTCATCCATCTTGTCCTCGTCTGCTTCCCAAGATTTAGGTTTGCCCTCGTTGATCCAATCCATGCGCTTAAGGGCGATCTGCTTCTTGTGTCCAGCCTTTTCGACCATGGCCAGAGCATCGAGAAATTTGGCTTTCGGGAAGAGATCGTCGAGCCAGAGCTGATAAAAGGCCAGAAGATGAGCTGCATCAGAAAACTGGGAGTAAAATGTCAGTCCTTTATGGGTATGCAACGCTAGTGATGACGCTTACTTCATGTCCTCTGCCCTTGAATCTGAGGTTCGCGGCGCGTTTCCGAAGCTTGGGTATTCCCTTCTCGGATAGCAGTCTGATTTGATTGTCAGTTTTGAGGGATACAGTTGAAAAGCGTGAATGATCAACTCACAGGGCCTCGTCCAACTTCACTCGTGGTACTCTCACTCGCTTTGCTACCTCTACCTCTTCGTCAAGTCCCAGGACTTCGGCCTTCTTCCTTTTGTTTTTGCTGCTGTCATCTTTCGCCTCGGGCGGTGGGGACTGGAAAGGGTCATCGATATCGTCGACGTCGTAGTTATCGAGATCGTCATGATGGAGACTTGTTTTTAGATCCATAGCAAGAGCCTCGTTGTTGCGTTGTGAACACCAAAAGATCACTGGACACGCGACGCGACATGTTAGTTTGTCACGCGTCTTTCAATTAAGCTACTTTGTAAGCCAGCGCGCTGGTGATGAAAGCCACAGACATAGCAGAGTGGGGCTAATGAAGCCACATCATTGTGGCCTGTGCATATCCTCCAGATTCGATGCCTCAGGTATTTTCGTAGCTCAGTCCTAACCAGCATCCATTTGTATCCAAATCAACGTCGATTTGGAACGTTAAAAGCTCCTAGTACCCGGCCTTCGTTGACGCAATTGGGCCCCGAATTGCCGTCCGCTACAATGGCCACCGCACAAGCCCAGACATTCGTTCCGACCAAGGTCGTCAAGAGCGACTACCCCGTAAGTTGTCCCTGTTGTAACATCTGTTCTTTGGAAGGGCAGCCTTGGCTAACGACTCTCCACGCAAAGCTCATTGACAATGATCCGTATAGTCCAATCCGTCCCGTAGCAGCCTCCACTTATAACTTCAGACACTAACGATCACTGGCTTTAGTCATTTTAAGAGAGTCGTTGGGTATGCCCGACCTTCGGACTACCTCCATGGCGCCGTAGCTGCCGCTTTTGGCCCGGCTGCTCTCCTTACCCTCGAGAAATTCGCTCCTTCCCATGTTGGAAAAGGAGGTATGGCCCAGGCCATGCGACTGGCTGGTGCTATTGGCTTGGCCGGAGGTTTCCTTTACTTCTATCAACGCTCCAGCTGTAAGTGATACACCCAGTGACACCTATGGAGGGTGGGGGATAGATGGAGGGTGGGGGATAGGCGCAGAATGCTGATTCAATGATTGATAGTACGATTCTACGGAGCCACCGAGAATGCACGCGAGGTTGAGATGGACATGAAAGAGATGGTAGCAAAGGTCAAGGCTGGTGAGCCACTCTACGGAGAGAGTAGGCTTACACCCCACATGCAGGGTGTGGCGGCACGGCAGTCAAGATATTCGGCCTTGTTTATGGGTGTTGTGCCCTGGTTCAACTTTGTCAATCACAACCAGCACGGCGTTGACACAGCCAAGTACTACCAGCAGGCTGAGAGGGAGCTTGAGGCTGAGCGATTGCAAAAGGGCAGCTCATAGTCTTGTGTTGATGCCAGCATTGGGCAGGGATTAACTCGACAAGGCGTGTGTATTATTATAGCTTTGGCGGTTAAGCGGTGAGCCATGATCGATCACCCATTTACTTGAAGCCGGTCTTGCCTGGTTTATTTTCCCGCTGCGCTGAGCATTTTCATTGTCGTCGAGAACTACGGGATTGTCTCCTCTCAAGAAACTACGCATCCCTAATCGGAAACCCGAGCTGGGGTTTCTTACTTTTCGATGATGATCCAGCCAACCTCTGGAAATCGAAACGGAAGAACCGGGCGTCCTGAGCATGTTTGAATGTGAACACTTATGATGGCAATGACAACGGCTCCTCAGTTTCAGGAGGCGGTATTACAACGCTCAACCCCTCTTGCTACCACTTTCGGCTTTGCGGATGGCATTGACTATCTCACGTTGTGCTATGTAGAATATGCAGTGGTTATGGGTCATGTAAGGCAGAATGAGCTGGGGGTGTGGTATTGTTCCGTCGAATAACAGCAGCACGATAAAAAAAGGTTGTCCCACCGTTGGTTGTGTCCCCCCTCCCCCTCAGTCGGAAAGCATAGGCTGTAATCCGTTGTGTACTCGAGTGAGTTCCAAAACTAATACAGCTTGCAAGTCCAATATAACCCAGGCTTCCGCCGGTACCAACCATACTGCCCTTTGATGGTCTTGGATAACCAGGTTTCCGAGACTTCTCAGGGCTGGCTATTGCCAGATTTCAACTTGTCCTACCGCTGCTATACTAATTGCCAACCGGCGAGTGTTGATCACCAGCAGTCGTCCCTTTCCCACCTACAGACGCCCTACCCTCTGCTCGTGTCAATCTGAACTTGTGCTGCTAAACAAAATATGACTGTTAATGGGATGGTCCAATACTCCCTCTTTCAGGAATGGTGGCTGACTGTCCGTCAATTTGTCCAAGACCTCAAGAACCCCAAGATTACAAGCTGAGGGGGATGCCCGTCGGGGCTGTACCTTAATGCCACAATATCCATACTTCGCTTTAAGCGGCAAATGCCGCATTCGCCCTCCAACACCATTTCTCCACCTGCCTTCATTGAGAGCAAACTTTGGTTATTATGGTTCACAGTGACAATGTGATGTTTGTGGACGATATGTTGTTGACAATGTTTGGCCGCCGCAACTGCACGCACGTGGAACACGGGACGGAAGTCTGGGTCCCAGTCAAAATAGCACCTTAAGATCCACAGGCTAATTAATGTTAGCAACTGGATACCGTTGACCAGGTAAGATAATAGGGGCTCGCTCATTTGGTGGCTACTCAGAATGGTGGCTAGGTTACATTGGGCAATTGGTCAGCATACCTAGTGGGAAATCACCTGGTTCGAGGTTGGCGTAATGGTAATGGCAAGGCAGTGCCACATCCATCCGTATTGAGTGTCCGGGCCAGGGCCTTGGACTTTTTGGTTGTATTGTTATTTTACCCTAAGTTAGTTGCATGGAGTAGCCAAGGACGAGGCCGGCCTCAGTCCTTGATTTTTGAGGCTCACTCACTGACTCTCTTTTTTCCTCTTTTCTCCTACCACTCTACTCACCCAAACACACCTCAATCGCACTCACCCTTACTATTCCCTCAAGCGCCTCCTCCTCCTCCTTTTCTTCCTCTTCCTCCTCTTCCTCTTCCTCCTCTTCCTCACCCCCTGTGCTTTTCAAGCAACAAATAAGAATATCATGGATGGATAGGATTGAACTCCGCATATTTTGTGCCTGTTTATACTCTGGGGACTTCTCACTTCCGTCGTTCGTTACGTCACCCTTCCTACTTTCGGGTCTTGTTTCCATTCCACGCGCGATCGAATCATGACATTCTCATTACGCTTCGCCATCTTGGCAGGCTTGACTGCTTTTCATTTCAGTGGCATAGTGGCCGCCAATACGGGTGATATCGATCTCTGTGGTCAATCCGACTGGTGGAACGCGACCGACGTTCCTTATTCATGTGCGTTGCCTTGCTTGTGAGAATCGATGATGCTGGTGAGATCTCGAAGCTCATCGACCGTTAGTACTAACGCTCGCGCAGTCAACAACAATGCTTGGGGTAATGACAGCTCGGGGTACCAGTGTCTATCCGTCCATGATGGCGGTCGGAGCTTCAGCGTTGCCTATAAATGGACCGGAGACGCATCTCTCGTTAAGGGGTACCCATATATGAAGGCACATCCGACCAGGCTTCCCGTACAGCTATGGAATGTTACCCAACTGCAGGTCACTGGTTCCTGGCAGACGTTCGTCACTGGGAAGGAAAAGGCCAGCGCTGACGAGCAGGCCAAGGCCTTTGACGATGTCTCCCTATATGCCAACGTTGCCGTTGACATGTTCTTGTCTGACAATCGAGAAAACTCCACCATGATCGGCGCTCCCATTGAGATCATGATCTGGCCTTGGTGGACACCGACTGTGAAGCCTCTGGGCTGGGGTGAGTCTACGCCAGACAAGGACACTGTCACTATTGACGGCACGCCATTCTCACTGTATCATGGCTGGAACGATGGAGGACAGCATGTTTTCTCCTGGCTTGCCCGCACCAACCTCACCAAAACTGATGCAGACTACGGTCCTTTGCTCCAGTACATCTGGAAAAGGGGTATGCTATCCGGTGCCCTCTGGTTAGGACAGCTCGAGCTGGGAACGGAGATCAAGCATGCCACAGGGGACATGCATTTCGAAGCTAATAATTACACGTTGAAAGTGGTACGACAGGGTGATCCAGAGGATAAAACAACCATCACCTCAACAACATCAGCAGCGCCCAGCAGTTCTACAAGTGTAACATCACACTTAATAACTACTGCTGAGGCCTTTCCTACTGCTGTGTCTACTCCAACTAGCACAAGTACAGCAACACAAACTTTGTTTTCAAATAAGGAATTGTTATCGTGGCTAGTAATTCTAGTAATATTTTTTAGGTAAATTAAATATCTTAAAATAGATGTGTATATATAAAACGTATATATATATAGTAAGTGGCGTACTTTCTTATTGTACCTTAAAACCTACTGTCAAATAATGGTGGGTGACTAGAGTGATAAGCGAACACGCTGCAAATGCAAAGGTAGGTCTCTGATATTGCTGAAGCTAAAAGCTGCTCCCTCTAAGTTCTTCTTTCTGCTCCCTTAGTCCTGTACGCACTTACTTTGCCTGCATATAAACCTAGCCACGTGACTTACTGCGCTTTGTATGCGCTTAGTTGCTGCGCCCTTGTGTAGACATAAGGTTATGTGATGTACGGCCTTACCCTTTCTAATCTATCTGACTACCTTTAATATAGTGCTTCTTCTTCTTTAGGCTTTTAACCTAGAAGCTATTTATACTATTAGTAGTATTATTAGTTTTTTTACTTTATTACTATATATTTTTTTTTTAGTGGCTGCTTGCTTTATAATATTATACTAAAGGGATAAATATAAGGGCTTCTTCTGTTTTCTTTTATCTACCTATATAGGCTGTTTCTTCCCTTTTAAATTAAGGCTGTTTTTTCTTTTTATATTAGGCTTCCTCTAGCTATATAATAACTTCTTATAATTTTTTTTTTATTTTTTTATTTTTTTTTTTACTTTAAATAAACCTATATAGTATCCCTTCCTTTTATCTATTATATTATTACTATATATTATTATAGTACTAACTAGTCGTTATTACTACTAAATAGAAGTATATTTTATACTTCTACTTACCCTTATTTTTATATAAGCGCTATATACCTAAAGCGCTTTCTATACTTATTATATACTTATATACTAATACTGTTATAGATTTTTTAAAAGCTTATTTACTGCTTTATCCTGCCTGCTAATTATAGTATGTTTATTACCCCTGCTTACTTACTATTTAGTTACTAATATTTATTTAATAGATAGCTCTTAATAAGTATAAGTCTAGTGGCTCTTTTAGTATTAATATATATTTTATACTATTTAGTTACTGCTTTAGCTAATTGCTAACTTTATATAGAAGAAGAAAAGTAAAAGTACTACCTAAAAGTGCTATAAGTATAAATAAGTCTATAATACTCTCTATATACCCTATATATACTGCCTTTACTTAAATAAGTCGGCAGAGTGCTGCTTTAACTAGGATAATACGTCTTTTTATTATTACTGCTTATTCCTTACTTACTTTATCTCTTAAGTTAGGGTATATATTATATATACTATACTAATAGTAGCTACTTATACCTAGGCCTTATATATTTATCTTCTATATATCTTATATATTATTTATACCTTACTTACTTATTTTTAGATCTTTTTTTTAGTGTTTCTATAGTACTATATCCTTAACTAAGCTGTACTTATATAGCAGGTAGCCCTTAAGGATACTAATAACGTACTTACAGTAAGATTTTCTTATACTGCTCTCTTAAGTTATATATATTAACCCTTCCTAGCTTTATACCGTCTTCTGTTAGGTAGGTAATAATATAGCTTATACGCTTACTGCGCTGTGTGCTGCCGGCGCTGGCGCCCCTGCTGTGCCGCTTGCTCCTGCTGTGGTCGCCCTGCCTATTACGCCCCCTGTGCCTCCTATGCCCCCTGCTGTGCCCCCTGTCACCCCTGCTGTGCCTACAGGCGGCCTTATGCCTAGTGCCGGCGCTATTACTATAGCTATACTACAGTTTACTTTTAAGTAAGCTAAGTATATTACCTACTTAATTAAGATTATAGCTTCCTTAATAGCTTATATATATACTTTTTTATTACTACTTACACTTTACTAATTAAAAGCTAACTTATAGATAATACTATATTATCCTTTAGGAGGAGGTCTAGATATATACTAATAAAGCTATAACTATACTATACCCTTATAAAGGCTATAAGCAGGTAGAGGAGTAAGGTAAGCAGGATATAGAGCTACTTAAAAGTAGTAAAAACGCTAGCCCTAGCGCTAAGTAAGCGGCTTTTATACTATACTTTTAGATAGTCTTTTAGCTTATTAGCTGCTTTTACTTATACTTAGTATACTGCTATTTTTTCTTTTTTTTTTAGTTTTAAATACCTTAGCCTAAAGGCCTTAATCGCTTAGCCTATAGGCCTTTAATACTACTACTTTATTACTTTTTTATATTTTATACTTTTTAATAAGTAACCTTATTTTAATATATTACTATAGCTTCTAAGTGTCTTCCTTACTATTATATTTTTTCTAATAGATAAGATATTACCTATTCTGCTTTAGTCCTCTATAGTTAAGGATTTCTTCTACTTTATATAACTGTTTAGCGTTTATCTTATATAGTAATAGCTACTTAGGCTTTTTATTATTCCTACTTTTAAAAGGCTTTAATAGTAAGATTAAGAAAATATTATAAATATAATAGTAGATAAGAATATTAAGTTAATAAGCCAGGCTATATATACTAATAATATTAAATATATAAAAAGGTTTTAGCTACTTATCTATAAGCTTTTTATTTAGGCGCTTTTACTTTATATTCTTACTAGATAATAATACCTATTTACTAATATTAAACCTTTTTAATATCTTTTTATTATTATAAGCTTATATCTACTATATACTTACTTTACTTAGTAGGAGCTTTAGGTCTACTTTTTTAATATAAAGTTACTAGACCCTCTCTTTAGCTAATATATTAACAGTTAACACTAAGCCTACTATTAGTATATCTATAGGTAGGAGTAGGTTTTAGCCTATTAGTACTTTATTTAGTAATATACTAATAGATAAATAGTATATATTATTATATATAAATTAGGCTAGGTAGAGTTACTATACCTAATCTACTTAGTCCTTAGTGTAAAAGCAGTAAAAATAGTGCTTAAGGTTTTAGTTTTACCTCTTAATCTACTTATCTATCTATAGGTAAAAAGCAGTACTTAGGCAGCGTTTTACCTCTAAAAGGTAGTAAAAGTATACCTAAAACTTACTTATAAATAGTATACCTTTATTAGAAATAATCCCTTTAGGCGTTCTAAAGGTTATAAACACCCTTATAAATAGTAAATCAGCTAGGCTGCTTATAGTAAGATGTAAGTTTATAGTAATATAGATATTATATTTAGTATATTAATTAACTATAATAAGAATAGTGTTATATAGTTTTTTTTTAAGTAGTAATATTAATAATAGAAGTCTTATAATAAAGTCTATTAATATTTTAATATATAGGCGTTTTAGTGTTAGTAGTAAAGTAAGGTAGCTATAAGGGTAATAGTAGTATAGTTTTATTCTTTAGTATACTATATATATATTAATATATTCCTTAATATCTTTTTATAACCTATCTTAATAATAGCTTTTTTATAGTAGCTCTATTATTTAGCTAACGCCTAGATATCCTATATACTTTATATTATAATAGTTCTCTAGTATCTTTTTTTTTATACCTTTTTTCTATAGTATATAGACTTATACCTCTTTATAGAGAAGACCTTTTATATTAATATACTAGGCTTTTCTACTATTTTTTCTTCTTTTAGGCTTAGCTTAGTTACTTTACTTTTACCTTTTAGACTATTGCTTTTCTTTTATAAAGGTATCCCCTTATTAAAGTTATAATAATATAGTAATTATTAGCTTTACTTTACTATTTACTATTTTAAAATTATATTAAATATTGTTTTTCTATAAGATATATAATTTATAACTTACAGCCTTAGTAACAGGCTTAAGTAGTTAGCCTTTTACTTTATTACCTCTTTAGTATAGCTTCTGTTTTACCCTCTAGTTAGTCTCTTCCCTTTAGTTAGGCTAGGGTTAGGTGCCTACCCTTTTTCTCTAGCCTTTTTCTCTTGCGCCCCCCTTACGTTACCTCTATATAATTGCTGTAACGTAGAGAGGCTTCTAATCTTATACTGCTCTCTATAGCTATACTAATATAGCCTCTATATTACTCTCTAACGGCTGCTCTCTTATATCTATAATATAGTCTAGTCTTCTTAATAACCTGTCTATAGGGTTTTATTTTTTTAGCTTAAACTTAATCTTAATATTATATACTATTAGGTTATTAAGCTAATATAGCTGCTTTAGGTTAAGGCACTGCTTTATATCTAGAAATTAGAGGTTAAAATAATCTATCTAAATAGTAACTATCTTCTTACTATAGCTAATATATTAGTGCTACCTTTTTAAGTTATTAATAATTACTAGTAGCTTTATATTACTAGTGTTATAATATATTTTAGCTTCTTATAGTTTTTTTAACTAGAAGGTAACTAGATACTATTTCTTTTTATACTATTAGACTAGTATAGCCTTAATAGTAAATTTTAAAGCGTCTATATAGATTACAGTAGGTAGGTTAAGGTTAAAGTGTTATAACACTAAAGCTTTAGTAAAGGCTGTAATAAGCTACTTAAATACCGCTTTAGCTAGAAGATCTAGCTCTAGCTTACCTTTCTAGTTACCTTTAAGCTTATTAGTTAAAAGGGCTATAATCTTTAAATAGTTCTAGATAAAACGTTAGTAGAATCCTATAAACCCTAGAAATATCTAAATATCTTTTATACTATTTAAAAGTAGCTACTATATAACTACTTTAATATAACTTTACTCTATAGAAATACTTTCTATTAATACTATAAAGCCTAGAAAGCTAATTATTATTTTATAAAATTTATATTTTTCTAGATTAAAATAAAGCCCCTACTGCTTTAGCCTTATAAGGACGTTATATATATAGTTTTTATACTTTTTAAGGTTACTATTATAGATTATAATATTATCTAGATATATAATATATATTATATCTACTAGCCTTACTAATACTTTATTAATATATAATTAAAATATTACTAGTATATTAACTAGCCTAAAAGGTATAACGTAATACTTAAAGTGGCCGTATTAGGTATAAAAGGCCGTCTTCTACTTATTACCTATATATATATATATCTAATAGTATATATTCTTAATATTAAGCTTAATATATATCTTAATACTAAATAGTTAGTTAAGGATTTTATTTATTAGCAGTAGTAGTATATAGTCTTTTCTTATTACTTTATTAAGCGTATAGTAGTTAATATAAAGTTACAGCTTGCCTCCTTTTTTAAATATAAAAAGGATTAGTATACCTTTTAGGCTTATTAATAGATAAATTTAGCCTTAAGCTTCTGCTTTCTAAAGGTATTTATATAAGGTTTTAAGTTTTTATTTTAATAATATATAAATAGGCCCCTATAGCACTTTAGTACCTTCTTTAAGGGTAATATAATACTTATATACTAAGTGTTTAGGTAGGCTAAGCGCTTTTTCTTTAGAGAAAAGCTTTTAGAAATCTAAATACCTAATAATCTACTTATACTGCTTAGGTTTACTACTTTTTATCTTTATAGGCACTATAGAGGTAATATATAGCGTAAGTATAGTTACTAATACCTATAGTATATAGAACTCTTTTTTTATTTTTTCAAGGCTGACTTTTTAGCTATAATAAGGGTATTACTATTATTTTATCTTTTAGTCTACTATTAGGTTTACTTTTTTTAACTAGTTAATACTAAGGATAAGTGTTAGCTACTAGAGATCTACTATAATAAAGCAGTATAGTTAGTGTTTTACTACTTTTATACTGTCTGTAGCTTTAATATAAAAGTAATATAATCCTACTATTAGTATTAGTTTATTATCTATATCTACTAAGGGGGTAGATAGGTAGATTTAGAGAGGTTACTTACTAGTAAATATACTTAGGCTTACTATATTTACTTTTAATCTTAAGTTAATAAGTGCTTTTATTACTACCTATATAGCACTTTTTTACACTATAAGCAGGATCTTAATATAGCGCCTTTATTACTGTCCTCCCCTTATAGCTGCCACTAGGATATTATTTATATTATTTACTTTTTTATAGTAATTACGCTATATATACCCTTTTTTTCTATATTACTTATAGGTCACTTTAGGGTATCTATTTATATAATAGCCTTTTGCTTTATAGGCGTAGTATATACCCTATAGTTTTTCTACTTAGGGGCAGCTTCTTATAAGATATCTAATTTTATAATAATTATAGTATTCCCTATTAGTTATCTGTTTAGTTATAACTTTTAAGCTAGGTGTAGTAGTGTGGCTGACGTTCTTATACTGCTTATATAGCGCTTGCGTTAGTTAGGGGTTATACTGGTTATATTATAGGCAGCACTATAGCTTATAGGCTTACTTTATATACCTTACTAATAATACTAATTCTATATACGTCTTTAGGAATACTAGCTGTAAGCTAATAGCTTATTAAATACTTAGTTATAGCTTTATTAGAAAAAAAGAGATATATTATTCCTTTAGGATAATATAAGGGAGCTTTATTTTAAGCGTTTTATATTCTATAAGGAATCTATTAAGACTTTAGTTTGCTTTTTAGTAGAGATAATCTAGCTATAAGGTTACTATAACTGTATAGCTTTTTAAGTCTAAAATCTAATTATAGAGGAACTCCTTAAAGGCTTTTTATATCTTAATTATTTATTCTATTAGGTTTTAACCTTTTTTTATTAAGTGCTTTATCTATACCCTTTTTATATAGCCTTAAAGATAACTTATTATAAATACTATTTTATTATAATTATTATAAATCTACTTTAACTATAGTGTAAAGCGTATTTAATAGTTAAATAGGAAAATCTAGAGTTCCTTATACAATTTTCTATTATATAATAGTAAAAAATAAAATAAAGGTTAATATAGGTATAAACTATTATTTAATTTAGTATTTAGTAAGGTTATTAAGCTGTCTTAAGCCCTACTTTAGTCCCCTAAAGGTCTGCTATCTATATCTATAGTAGTATAAGTTACTCTTTAATTTAAAGTGTAGCTACTACTTTAAAGCTATAAGAGCTTTTTATATTAGTAATAAATTTAAGACTCCCTATAAGTAACCTTAAGCTCCTCTTCTAATTATTACTTTTATTCCTTTAGTATTTTAATCTTATAAGATAAGCTATAGCTGCTTAAAGTGCTTATATATATAAGTAAGAGGGGTAAAAGGCAGTTAGGTTAATTATCTATAGCTTAGGCGTTACTTTAGTTATACTTAGGTATAGTAACCTCCCTAATAACGTAATAAGTATTTATAGGTATATTACTTACTAGTCTAGTTATCTAGGTAAAGCTTTTAGTCTATTAAATAATAGTAAGTAACTAAAGTGATAAGTAAATATACTGTAAATATAAAAGTAGGTTTTTAATATTACTAAAGCTAAAAGCTGCTCCCTCTAAGTTCTTCTTTTTGCTCCCTTAGTCCTATATACACTCGCTTTGCCTGTATATAAACCTAGCCACATAACTTACTGCGCTTTGTGCGCGCTCAGTCGCTGCGCCCTCGCGCGGACACAAGGTCACGTGATGTACAGCCTTACCCTTCCCGATCCGTCCGACTACCTCTAACACCTACTTTCTTAAATAAAAATAAAAACCAGATTTTTAAGTAAAAAGAATATAGTTTATTTTATTTTATAATAATAAAAGTTAGATTCTAGAAAATAATATTATAAAATTTACTATTTTATCTTAATCCTTATTATAATAGGATTATATTAATAGCGTAGGCTTTAGTAATAAGATACTAAAGTTCTAGTAACCTAGCCCTACTATAGAGTTTTACTAGTAACAGAAGCTTACTAGTTAGTAGTCAGTAAGCTTAAGTCTTATAATACACTAATGCCTACTATTAAGCCCTACCTAGTTAAGTGCCTCTAGCTATTATCTTATTATTTTTATATTTCTATCTTTTTAAAGTAACTAGTATAAGTAAAATAAAATAAAGTAATATTAGATATATTAATTACTTACTAATATACTACTAATATACTGTTAGTATAAATAAACTATAGCTATTAATAGTTAAGTACTTAATATACTTAACTAAAAGTAGAAATAGACTTTTATTATTAAAAAGATTAATATAAAGAATTAGTATAAAAACATTTTTAGTATTAGACCTTAATATATTTAACTTACTAATAATTATTAGTAAGGCTAATAAGCCCTTTATTATTAAATAGTTATAAATTAAGTAAAAAATAAGTATATATTAAAGCGTTAATATAGCTATATTAAAAGAAGAAGGTTTAAATATTATATAAGTAATAATATTTTATTTTTAAAGAACTATAAAGACTATAGTTAAAAAGTATTATAAAAAGTAAAAGTATTATAAGCGTCTTTTATAAGAACTTACTAACTAACTAGTATAGTAATTTAGTTAAAAAGAATATAAAAAACCTTTATTTTATAACTGTAAAACCCTTAAAAATATTAGAAGTAAGAGTTAGAATAACTCTTAATACTTCTGCTTTACGTTATATTTCCTTTATTATAAGGAATATTACGTATTATATATTTATATATATAATCTACTAAAGTAGTAGATTAGTATACATACTGATTATATAAGTAACCTGATTATATAATTAGCTAAATATTCTAGAGGATTTTTCTAGAGGAGCAAGATTAGCTTTACTACTCCTTACTTTAGAGATCTAGGTTATTAACAGTAAGTTAGGGTGTTTTGTCTTATGTAAATAAGAGCTTAATAAGTTATCTTAATTTATAAGCAGCTTACGTTAGTAAAGAATATTCTAGTAAGCTATATATTACTATATAAGGGCTAGAATTTTTTCTATTTCTAGGTCTATCTCTTCTTTCTCTAAGCAAGTAAGTAGGTTCTATAGTAATAATCTGACTACTATACTCTCTTTACTACTTATTCCCTCTGTTATATTCTTATATTAGTTATACCTCTACCCCTTATATCTTATATTCTTACTTCTATAAGATATATCGTTATATTTATCTCTTTATATCTCTCTTAAAGAGGTAATATAACCTATTATTCTAATAAAAATCCTTAAGTGTTTAAATAACTAATTAGATTATTATTATAAAAGTAATAAATAGGCTTTAACTAAAAAGTATTATAAAGTAATAAATACAATAGGCTTTTTTAAAGTATCTTTATTATTATAAGTATAATAATATATTTACTATAATACTAATTATTACTAAGCTATTAGAGTTATTAGGCTTAACCTTAATAACTTACTGTAAGATAATAGCTAGAGGCACTTAACTAGGTAGGGCTTAATAGTAGGTATTAGTATATTATAAGACTTAAGCTTACTAACTATTAACTAGTAAACTCTTATTACTAGTAAAACTATTAGAACAATAGGTTATATTATCTCTCTATATAATATAAAGAGATAAATATAACAGTATATCTTATAGAAGCAAGAATATAAGATATAAGGGGTAGAGGTATATCTGATGTAAGGATATATATCAGAGAGAATAAGTGGTAAAGAGAGTATAGTAGTTAGATTGTTACTATAGAGATTGCTTGCTTGCTTGCTTGCTTGCTTGCTTAGAGATAGAAGAGATAGACCTAGAAACAGGAAGAATTCCAGCCCTTATATAATAATATACAGCTTACTAGAATATTCTATACTAACGTAAGCTGCTTATAAATCATAACAACTTATAATAACCCTAAGTTAGTTAAAACAATAACCCTAACTTACTGTTAATAACCTAGATCCCTAAAATAAGGAGTAGTAAAGCCAATCTTGCTCCTCTAAAGAATCCTCTAGAATATTCGGCTGATTACGTAATCAGGTTGCTTACGTAATCAGTATATATATTAACCTACTAATTTAGTAGATTATATATATATATATATATAATACGTAATATTCCTTATAATAAAGGAAATATAACGTAAAGTAGAAGTATTAAGAGTTATTCTAACTCTTACTTCTAATAAAAACTCTATAGTAGGGCGGATTTACTAGAACCTTAGCAACTAATCGTTAAGTATATAGTTATTAGTATAATTCTATTATTATTACTTTTCTTTTTATATAACTTTATCTCTAAAGCTATTATATAATGTCTTTTAATTATTAATAATAATAATAATAAGATATTATTCTTTTTTATTAAGAATAGTTTTAGAGTCTTTTTATTATTAATTAACTTATTTTATTATTTTTAATATAGCAGCCTTATTATTATTACTTCTAATATAAGTATTCTTTATATATTTTATTTAATAATATATTAGTAAATAGTTACTAGGTTATTAGTAAGTATATTAGATAGAGATATAGATATATAAAGTAAATATAATATTAGCTAGTTATCTACTTTATTCTTCTTTTACCTATTAGTTACCTAAGTAAAAAGTTTTTTCTTACTGCTAGCTGCTTAATTTTTTTCTTTTTTTCCTTTTTATAACTTAATAACTATTTTATAAATTTCTATTACTACTAATAATTCTTATAATCTTATATTATTACGTTTTACTTTTTATTTCTTATTTTTCTTATCTTTAATATCTCTTTTTACTTATCTAGTTATTACTAATCTATTACTATAATATTAGTTATCTCTTAACGTACATACATAGTGAGTGGCCCATCATAGTGAGTGGCCCACTTCCTTATCGTATAGAAAACACCCCTTTTTTAACTATTTATTAAAAAACGAAATCCTAACTAAAAGAGGTCTAGCTTTCTTTATTATATGACGATAAGAGTTAAGTTTTAAGAAATATTACTATAGAAATTACTGTCTGACCCTAACCCTAACTTTCTCTTATTGTTCCTACCGATAAGGGTTAGAGTTAAGGTATAGGGTTAGGGTTAGATAATAATTTCTATAGTATTATTTCTTACTTTCTAACTTTTATCTATACCTCTATATAAAGTTAAATTAATTTTAAAGAAGATTTAGATTTTAAAAAATAGTTAAAAAAGTACCCTTTAAGGTATAATAAGGAAGTAGGCCACTCACTATAATAGGCCACTTACTATGTATATACGTTATATCTAAATAGTATTTCCCTATAAGTATAATTTTTAAATTAGCCTTAAGGGACTTAAAGAAGGAACTTTTTATATATAAAAACTTT